>PVKA01015859.1:0-49123 GCA_004027165.1 Ctenomys sociabilis
TTTTTTTTTTGTTTTTTTTTTTTTTGCTCTTCTTTTTCTAGTTGTCAGAGGTACAACATTAGGGTGCTAATTTGTTCCCTTTCTGTTTTCCTAATATGTGAGTTCAAAGCTATGATTTTCCCTCTAAGAACTGCTTATATCACATCCCATAAATTCCGGTAAGTTGTACTTGAATTTTCATTGAATTGTAGATATTGTTTAATTTCTTGTTGAATTTCTTCTGCGACCCATTGATTACGGAGTAGGGTATTGTTTAGTTTCCATGAATTTAGTGGGTTTTTCTGGTTTCTTTTCTCATTTGTTTCCAGTTTTGTTGCATTGTGGTCAGATAGTATGCATGGGATAATTTCTATTTTCTTGCATATACTTAGGCATGACCTCTGGACTAGTATGTGGTCTATTTTGGTAAGTGAACCGTGTGCAGCTCTAAAAAATGTGTATTCAGCTGTGCTTGGGTGGAACACTCTGTATATGTCCACCGGGTCCATTTGTTCCAAGCTCTGGTTCAGTTCTGCTACTTCCCTGCTAATTTTTTGTCTGTTTGACCTATCTTTTTGAGATAAGGGTGTGTTAAGGTATCCTGTTAAGATTGTATTCTTAGACATTAAGTTTTTCATGTCTCTTAACATTTGTCTTACATAGTTGTGTGCTCCTGTGTTTGGTGCATAAATATTTATGAGTGTTACTTCTTCCTCTTGAATTCTTCCCCTGACCAGTATACAGTGACCTTCTTTGTGTCGTTTGATCATTCTTGGTTTGAAGTTGAGACTGTCTGAGAACAGAATTGCTACTCCTGCTTTTTTCTGAGATGCTGGGGCATGTAGTATTGTTTACCATCCTTTAACTTTGAGCCTATGAATGTCCTTTTGAGTTAAATGTGTTTCTTGTATACAGCATATTGTTGGACTTTCTTTCGTAATCCACTGTGCCAGTCTGTTTCTCTTAATTGGAGAATTAAGTCCATTTACATTGATGGTTATAACTGAAATGTGCTCACTTATGTTTGTCATGGTATTTACCCGGTGTTGTTTACTCCTTTGTAACCTGTGTTTAATTGTCTGTCCTGTTTTGTGGGTTCCTTCCATTCTCATTCATGGAGTTCTGGTCATTGTGTTTTCTCTCTAGAACATCTTTCACCATCCTGTGAAGGGATGGCTTTGTCATCATGAAATTCTTTAGTTGTTCTTTGTCATTGAAGTATTTCACCTCTCCATCAAACTTGAAAGGGAGTTTTGCACGGTATAATATTGACTAAGCTTTCATATTTCCTATGGCTTCCTCATGCCTTCACTGATCCCTGCTCTCAGCAGTCCTTCCTTCAATAATCAGTCAGCAAATCCCAACTCCTGTCAATGCACAAAGAGGGTCTCCGCGAGCTCACTTACCATGGAGGCGTGCATCACACATACACGACTGCCCAGTGGAGCAGTGTGACCTGGAATAGAAGTGACCCATGGTTCCTTGGGATCATGTAGGAGGGAACAGCAGGCAAAAGATACCACCAGAGGGGAAGGAAGCAGCTCAGTCAGAGGACACCACCCTCACACAAGGGAACAGCATCGTCAACCAGAGGAGCTCTGTGTGGCCACGCAACTGAGAAATGGGGCTCTTTGACTAAGACGTCATTCAAAAACCTGCCTATGCCTGGTCCCAGCTTAAAAATTGCAGTGTTTCAAATCATGAAGAATAATTTCAGGCAAAATGTGACGATACAAAAAAGAAAGTTGATGTAGATGAGAAATCACCCCAAAAATTACAAACACAAAGGAAAGGGAAACATGTGAATCATTCTTGTTTTAATAATGTATCCTCAAGCAGTTACTTATAAATCATACTTTGGATAAGAAATACAGAGCCCTAGATTGGAGGACCTTATGAATGGAGTAGCACTTCAATTCAGGAAACTGGAAGGGAAAATGTCTCATGTTTACTATAAGAAGTCAGTTATAAGTCCACAAAGACAAAAACTACAAACTACAAATAAGAAAACAAACATTAAATATATATATATATATATATATATATATGATTAAAAGGTAAGTGGATATAAGAGATAAGTAAAGAAGACATAATATAATTGTAAGTGAGCAAACAAAACAAACTTGTTTAAATTGTAATTCAATAAAACTTCAAAAATTAAATAACGCATGAGTTTGGATATTGAAACTAAAACAACGGGTACTTATAAAATTGACCAGTTCTTAGACATAATCTAAATATGTCTATTTGACTTGAAAATCTAAAAACATTTTCTGAGCTTCCAAATAAAATAACCAAGTCACCTACAAAGGAAATGAAATCAGGTTGTCATCGGGCTTATTGAAAGCAGCGTAGAAGGAAGACACAAGGAAAGCAATGTTTTAAAGAAATTTAATAAAAGAGTCAAATATTAAATTTAGCCAAGTTATCCTGCAAATATAAAAAATGTTTGAAAAATGTCAGAACTCAGCAAATGGTGCACTGCTGACCTTGTCCCGAGGACGCCACCTCAGGGCGAGCTCCATGTGGCTCAGACACAGCCAGCGCCTCCGGCAAAAGTGAGCCTGTGCGCAGACGTGGCCCTAAGGCCAAGAGCAAGCCAGACTGGCAGAGAGAGCTGGGACACACAGAAGAACAGGCAAACACAGCCATCACTGGATGTGGCCTGCAGTGTCACTGAACTTCTGCAAGTCTCCTGGCACATGGCCACCGCAGGACCACTGGACAGTACCATCTGTGCCACTGCCGGGGAGCACAGAGTTTCCTCAATAGACTAAGTGGTGAACCTCAGAAAATAAGAGCTCTCTTGAGCATTTCTGTCCCTTTTACTGTGTCTACTGTACCTTTCAGATTTTATTTATGCTTTCAGGTTCTTATGCTAGGGAGGTAATGCAATGTCTGCACATGTGGTTCTGATTTATTTCACTTGTAAGTACACTCTCTAGTTGCATCCATTTACCTATAAAAGCCTCAAGTTTACCTTTTATTATACCTGAGTAATACTCCATTATATAAAAATATTCCTCAGTTGGTGGACATTAGGTTTTTTTTTCCAAGATTTCGGTAGAACAAATTGTGCTTCTATAAATGTGGGTGCACATAGACCATTGTGATATGATGTTTTCAATTCCTCTAGAAAAATACCCAGCAGAGCAATTTCTCAGTTGAATAAGACTTCTACTCCAAGGTTTTTGAGGAATCTCCACACTGATTTGAACACTTACACCAGTCGGCACTCCTGCCAACAGTGGAGTTCCTTTTTCCCCAAAGCCACCCCAACATTTGCTGTTGGTTGATTTCTTGATGCTCAAAAGGAAGGAACAAGTGGGTTGAGCAATAGGAGAAAAAAAAGGGAAGGGGAAAAATCATGTATGTACCTATGCAGGGCAGCCACGGTGATTGTGCTACTGATTTCTATCAGTGTTTTTAAGGTTGTAGTCAATGCTTAAATTTTTACCCTGACCAACTTTATACGCTGCTACCTAGGAATCTGAGCAACTAAACTGAAGACGGCAGTGTGAGTATAACAGCCGCAGAGGGTTTCCCATATTTTGGGGCTTTTCTTGAAATTAGGCTTCACTTCTAATCTCTTCTCTGTTATTTTTCTATTCTCTTTAAAATGAAAGTAAGAATTCATAGAGAAAAGATCACAGTATACCTAACTAACATAAACAGTAAACATAAGAATATATGGTCACTAAATAAGTGCAAACAGGAAAACTAATTAATAAAAGATTACTGTTTTATAAGAAAACTAGATTGTAGACAAAAGATGCACCTAAAGGCAAAATGATTATAGAGAAAGCTAAAAGTAGAAAAATACGCATTGGCTTCACAGGGCACTTGCAAAGTATGCTTGTGCAAGACCACGCAGCTCAGGGCCACGGTGCCACATGAGATGTTTACATCAGCCTCAGCGCAGAATGGTTTCTTTTATGTGGAGATATATGATAAATAGGACATAGGGAGATCTTTTTTCAAATGGTTGGACAAACCAGAAATGGAAGGAGAGAAGGTGGAGGGAAGAAAAGGGCATCAAAAAATAAAGAATTTGAGGGAATGGGCTGGGGAGATGGCTCAGTAGAATAAGTCCTTGCCTTGCAAGTGCCAGGGCCTGAGTTCAATCCCCAGTTCCACAAAAAAAAAAAAAAAAAAAAAAAAAAAAAAAAAAAAAAAAAAAAAAAAAAAAAAAAAAAAAAAAAAAAAAAAAAAAAAAAAAAAAAAAAAAAAAAAAAAAAAAAAAAAAAAATTGAGAGAAAATGCTGAGAATCAAGCCTTTCCTAATAGGAATGCGAACAGGAATCAGAAGGGTTAGGAATAAAACAGGAGAAGAGAATGAAGGGGCATACCACACACACATGCCAATTGCTTGCAGTAATTGCAATTGCAACATCCTGCATATATGCATGAATAAAGATGACTGAAAGTGAGCTTAAAAGCTTGAAATGAGTACAATAGATGAAAATGGCATTCAGAAGGCCCCAGTACACAGCGAATAAAGGTGAAATGCTGGTAAAGATCCAGGCATTGAGTGATATAGAAACTGCAATCAAAGAACAAAAACTAGAGAAGAAGCAACTGGACAAACACTAAATACAGTATATTAGCAGTCATTCTCAGTGCAAGACTGGTCCACAGAGCCAAAACCATGTAACTTCACAGAGGCGCTGCTGTTCGATTCTGCACAGGAGGTTTACACATGCACACCTGCTATCTCCTGTATCTTGTTCTGCATTCTGCATGAAATAGGACAAGAAAACAAAAAACGTCCTGTGAAATTGAAGAGTAAATGAAATTGCACAATAGTTGTGTCAGGAAGGCACACGTGGCCATGCTTAGGCCCCTGGAGGACAAAGCTGTCCACACAGGCACACATGGTCCTTGCTTAGGCCCCTGGAGGACAAAGCTGTCCACACAGGCACACATGGTCCTTGCTTAGGCCTCTGGAGGACCAAGCCATCCACACCTGCACATGGGGTTCAACTCAGGTCCCTGGAGGACAAAGTGATCTGGGCATGGTGGTGCACACCTATAATCCCATCACTTGGGAGGCTGTAAACAGGAGAATCACTATGAGTCTGATCCATGTAGTGAGACCCTGAACACCCTGTAGACCCTACGCTAAATACAGGAAAGAGAGAGAGAGAGAGAGAGAGAGAGAGAGAGAGAGAGACCTAGAGACCTAGATTACTGGGCCGCACACACAAGAACATGGGGTCCAGCGCTCAGGACCCTGGAGGACCAAGCTGTACACACGGGCAAGTGGGGTCCAGCTTGGTACCCTGGAGCACACAGACATCCACATCTCGCAACCTTGCCCGGTGGATGCTGGTCCCCCATGCACAGACAGGCACTGCTCATGGAGGTGAACACGCCTGTTTATCCAGTCTGACTACTGACTGCTGTTGGAGTGGACGCTGCAGCCCTGCTCCCACAGAGCTCTGGGTGGCCTTACACATCCTCGCTGCTGACCTGAGGTAATGACTGCAGCCTCTCTTCCTTTGATGCTCAGATGTATCCCAAGGCTCTTTGGGCTCAGTGTACCTGCAGGCCGTGAAGGCCAGGGAATCTGGAGCTTCAGCAGTGGTCATTTCTCCTGGCCATGAACTGCACTGCCCCAAGCAACTGCAGGCGTGGTCTCCCAGCTCTTTTGTCTTCATAACTCCAATTGTGTTGCATACTTGCTTTAATAATTCCCGGAGGAAAGCTCTGAGGAGACAAAATGTGTACAAGTTTAGTTAATGTGTGATACTCTGCTGACTTCTCCCAATTGTTCTATTTCTGTGCATGTGCATAGATAGCTCATGGGTGCACAGTTATAGTTGATTGGTCATTGAACAGCACAACATTGTGGTTTATTAAAGGAACATCACCCAAGCAAACCTTGGAGGGCTTTAGACCCTTGCCTGTGTACTGGCACACAGACAAGGGCCTCCAGCTGTGCTGGGCCTCCTGAACGCTGGGCCGGAAACACTTCCTGGCAGCACACCAACCGGCTGGGTGATGGCCCTGCTTCTCACCAGCACTGCGCTTCACATCCTGAGCCTGCTGGTCTGCTTGCCTGGATGTCAGAAAACACTGCCCATTTCCTTCTGGCTATCCCAGCCAGCACTGTGCAGAATTCACACCAACGTCTGAGTCTCTTCCTATACTTTGGCATCTTCTTCCTTTTGGCGTTCATTTACCTGAGTTGAGCTCTCAGCTGTGTGTGCCCGCAGTCAGCGCTGGCTTCGTCCCCTGAGGTGGCTCTTGCACACCTCGTGCGTGCTCTGCTGGGGCCAATGTCCTCCATTCTGAGTCTGTTAATATCGATGCCTGACTGCAGACCTTCACGACCATGATGGTAGAGCGGCTGCTCAGAGCCTTCCAGGTGCAGACTCCTCTGCATTCCAGCAGCCTGGCCAGGCAGCTCCCTCAGTTCTTGCCCATGAGTAAAAGAAGCTCTTCAGCCTTCTAAGTCCTGCCCACAAGGCCAGGCTGGCTGCAGAGCCAGGCTGAGGACACAGAGCATGGGAGAGGCCAAGAGGGTGGAGTGGAATGAGTGAGAATCACGGGTAGCAGCACCCTTGGGGAACAGGCTTGGTCTGGGTGGAGCAAGCATACTGTGGGTCTGCACGAGTTTTGGGGTCCCCCAGGAGAACAAGGGCAGAAACACACACCCAAGGGAACAAACACGGGGCTCCAGCCTCTCCTTAGCTCTTCGCTCACCCACTTCATGGTGGGTTCGTGCTCAGAGTCAGTCCCTCACTCTGCAGCACTTGTCAGCCAACTTGGGTGCTCTCCTGCGTGGGCAGTGTCTGCGATGCGGGCACTCCAACTCCAGACCTCACCAGTGGGAGGCATGGCCGAGAGAAGGCTTCTTCCCTCCCCCTGCTGAGTGACCACTCCTGCTCCCGATCTGTGCGGACTGCTGCATGGGCATTGCAGGACTTCCAAAGTTACTGCAGGTACCAGGTGTCTAAATTTGGAAAACACTACTCTAGCATCCACAAAGCTCCTGGAGCACTTTGGGTATCTGTTCCATTAGTCACTTCTAAGCTTGTAAAACTCAAGACTAGTACAAACAAATCTGGTTGTTTCATAGCAATTTGGAGAGGGTTCTATTTTGGGTCTGAGCAAGTTTTAGGATCAAGCCTGCAAAATGAGGGCAGGAATCATGAGCTATTTCAGCGCAGAAGAACACCATGGGCATGGGTTTTGGCACTGTCCCTGCTGTGTTCCCCCTGTCTCACACCACACCTGGCCAGCAGGGCTGAGGCTATGTTCTCACTGACCTGGTGAGGACCTGGTGTGTCCCCGAAGCCCAGAAAGGCACTCTGAGAATCCAGGCTGTCATGGTGGACTTCTTATTCTTAAACTTCATGCAAATGGTATAGTTGGCTTAATGGAATATTTCTGTCTACTTGTGCACATACAAAGAGCTGATCCCCCTGTCCTTTTTTTGCTTCTGTATTTAGTACAGGGTCTCCAGGGTCTCACTACACAGATTGGGCTTGTAATGATTCGCCTGTTTAGCCTCTCAAGAACTGGGATTACAGGCACGTACCACCATTCTCAGCCTCAGTCACTGCCTCAGCGAGCCCCAGGAGCAGGGCTGGCACAGCACACTGGGGATCGAACCCCAGCCCCTTCTTCTGTCTAAGCAGTAAAAGTGTATTTTTTATGACAAAATAAAGGGACACGGGCCTCAGGGACTGGGGTTTGATCCCTGGCCTGCCGTAACCGGTCTGTCTCCAGGGTGTGCTGAGATGGCAATTGAGACTGAGCATGGTGGTGCATGCCTGTAATCCCAGCTCCTGAGAGGCTGAACACAGGCAGGTCACTATGAATCTGATCTAGGTAGCAAGACCTTTTAGACCCTGCAGATCCTGTACTAAAATATAAACAGAACAAAAAAATACAGTTCCATTTGTTTACTACTGTATAGACAAAGGATGTAGGGGTTATTTCCAGATTTTAGTTATTATAAAGAGAACATATCTTTGTGTGAATTTTTGCTTGAGCATGTGTTTTAATTTGGAGGGACTAAATTAAACAAGAATGGCATCATTGGATCACAGGGAGTGATTTAGTTTTGAGAAAAATAAACTACATCTGTCTGTCATATCTGTGTCATTTATCACTCCAGCCAGTAATGAGTACCACTTGAAGTTATTCTACAGCCTTACTTATATGAAGCATTTGTGCTTTTTTTAACCATTATGTATGTATAAAATTATAGTGCATTATGCTGTTAATTTGCTTTTCACCAATAAATAATTATAATGACAGTGAAAGGCATATTAATCACTCATACACCTATTTTTGGGAAGTTTGTTAGAGTTTTGCTCAATTTCAGAGTTTCTTTTTTTAAATTGTTGTCTTGAAGATGCTCTTTACATGTTGTGGATGTGTTTGTCACACATATGCAGTACACAAGTTGTCTCTCCAGGACAGAGGTTTGTCAGGTCGTTTTCTCAATGATTACCCTTGGTAAGTATGAGTTTTAAATATTTAAGAAATGTATTCTATCCTCCGTGCTTTTATTTAAGGCTTGCTGTTTTCTGTACTTTAATTTGAAAATCTGCCTACTGCCTTAGAGTCCACAAATCCTCTACTATGTGGCCAGCACGCTTAAAAGTCTGTGCTTTACTCTGATGTTGATGGCTCTAGAATTAAGTGAGGCACTTTGTGAAGGAGGACTGGGATTTTGTTTCTCTCCAGCTAGATGTCCAGAGTTTTCAGCAGCATATGTTGAGCACTTTTCTACTTCCACTACAATGTGGCCACACCCTTTCTCCTCTTTGCTTCTGACTGTGCTAGGATTGTCAAGCGTATAAATCTTTCACAATTTGCAAAGTTTGATGCTGCTGATTTCCTCTGCCCTCTATGTGCCAAGCATTTAATTTTTCTCATATATTTATCATGCCACTTCTTAGACTTTGAGTTTATTTTGTCACATTTCTTCAAATGAAAAAGTGGCAACATTTAAAATTTTGAAATTTTTCTTATTTCCCAGTACAAATATATCAAGTTATGAGTATACTCTTAGCATGGCTAATGGTGTGTTTTAACAGTTGATATTTATGAAGTTCAGAATCTCTTATTGCTCTGTTACTTCTTCTTAACCTATAAGTTATCTATCAAATGTATCAATTTGATGTTTCCTTTTTTTCTAATGTTTTATATTTAGGACAGGGTCTACAGGACCTACAGGGTATCACTACACAGATGGGACTCATAGTGATCCTCCTGTTTCAGCCTCTCATGCACTGGATTATAGGTGTGCACCCCTGCACCATCTCAGTGGCCATCTCAGCGTACCCTGGGGGATGGGCCAGCACTGTACACTGGGGATCAAACACTGGCCACTGGGCTCTGCCTAAGCAGGCGCTTTAGTCCGCTGAGCTATCTGGCTGGCCCACAACTTGACGTTTCAATATCCGCATTTTCTAGTTACTTTGCATTTCAGGGTGAATTATGACCTTTCCATACTCACATGTTGGTGTCCTAAGTCTCAGGACCCCAGCATGTGACTCCGTCTAGAGACCAGGCCTGGAAGAGGTATCTGAGATGAGATGGGCTCTGGGACAACCTGAGGGCTGCCCCAGTAGGAAGAGAGGAACAGGAGCAAACAAAGGGCTATGGGACACCTTGTCAAGGCACTGACAACCTGCTGGCCCCTTCCCCTCAGACCTCCAGGGTGGGTGTTGTTTCAGCCCCCACCCTGGTCCACTGTCACTGTACCACTAGCATCCATAAGTCCCATTTGTCATTGTTTCTCACTTGAGTTCACTGCAGCCAGATAACACATGGTGTGTATTTCCGGCGTTCGACATGGACTGACGTTGATTTTCTTACTCATCCTATGATCCACAGCAGCGAGTATTCGCATGCATTCCAAAGGCGAAGGATGTGCATGTAGGAAGTGCAGAGGTCTTCAGAGCGAGGAAGTGTTTAGCCCACAGCCAGTCTCTGAAGGAAGAGTGCTGACAGTGGACTTTCGCCATGTACAACCCTTCAGTCTGCCTGCGTGGCCTGTGCACTCCCAGCAGCATACTCGTATCTTCCTTTTCCCGAAAGGCACAATTGAGCATCACTGTGTGAGCCACTCCTTGCCTTCGGTGTAGCTCCCTGAGCTCCTCACTGCCGACTGCCTCCCTGACCATGCCTGGCCTCACCCTTGCACCCCTCTCGGAGCCTGGCTACTGCAGATCAGGGTGCCTCAGGGGCTGCTGTACAGTGACTGTGGTAGGAGACGCGAGTCCCCAGGACTCACACTCTGCACACCGCGCTTCCCCCTGGTCCACAGCCTCTGCATTCGCTGCTGTCCCCTGAGCACATCATTGGTTGCTCTGCCCCTGGGGCTGAGGAGCGCTTCCTGCCAATGGTCAGGAGGATGAGAGCCTGTGAGTGAGCAGAGATCACTGTCTCAGGAGCCCTGCGGCTTGTGAAAAACCAAGCTTCTGCCCCCAGTCCAGAGATGCTCCTGACAAAGCCCAAGTTGGATGTGAGAACTCCCAATGAGATGAAAATCAGAGCAGCCTGGACAATAAGGACTAGAAATTCACAAGTACACAGAGTAAGTAGGGCTAAAATCGTGAAGATTAGTGACCTGTGAGGAATCGCTGGAGGGGGAAAGGGAAGGAACAGAGATCTGATCTGAGGAGCTGGTCAGGCAGGCTTGAATTAAAGTGGAGCACAGTGGAAGTGCACTGTTGTTTTGCAATCTTTTTTACCATCTTTACACAAATATTCCAAGTTCATGATTAAGCTAGAAGTTGTTGTGGACTGCACGCCTTCCACGGTGGCCCTTCTGATATGGGATGGAGGCAGTTTACTTGTGAATGAGGCTTTCAGAGACTGTGTTGCCACCTGCTGCCACCTGGACTTGCACTTGCTCCCTGGTCAGTTATCTGGCAAGTGTTCCTGACTTTCTAAGGTTCTATCAATATTCTCATGAGCAGAATCTCTTTAAAAGAGATGGGACATGTTCACAGGTTACGTGATAAGAGGATCATGTCCCTCACTGCAATGACACAGGTACAGTGGCCGAGAAGCCAGGTCCCAGAGCCTCCTCTCCACTAGGGGAGCAGAGAGTTTTCTGAGAATGGGGAGTGCGGAGGGGGCTTCCAGGGACATGCTGGAAGCTGAGAACAGAGAAAAGCACTGCAAACCACAGAATGCTTAGAGGGAAACTGAGGGTGTGAAAATGAATTCTACACTGAGATTAATAAAATATAGGTTTTTAAAATGGTTGGTGTCAAAACAGAAAATACATAGAAAGACCCATGAAGAAAGTTAGACTTTTCCAGGAAAATAGGACTTGAGCCGAGAAACCAATCATGATCTGAAGAGGAGAGAGGAATGTGCTTCCAGCCACACAGGTCTTTGCAGTTATTGGGATTGTAACCCTAAGCTATGTCAGCAGAAGGTGACCATGTTGCAAGGCTGATATGAAATTTATGTTGGGAAGATGGACAAAGGAAGAGGAAGAGAGGAGAGAGGGAGAGAGGAAGGAAGAGTGGGGAAGAAGGAGGGAGGGAGTGAAGGAGGGAGAGAGGGAATGAAGAAGAGAAGGAGGGAGACAGGGAGAGAGGGGAACTCTCTCTTATCTTAAAAATTCACCTGTCCTGTTGGATTATGACCTTAAATTTGTTTCCCCATTCAATCTTTGTCAACTTCAAAAACATTACTTAGCTTTTTCTTGGTTAGCTTTCTATAATAAATGATCCTAAAATCTCATGTCCTAGACAAATGGAGGTTTAGTTCATACCTACATTGTGATTCATTCACCAGAAATCTTGCTCCACATATTCCTATTTCAGGTGGAAGCAAAAGATGCTATGAAAATAACATCAGTCATCGGAAAATGGACTG
Source organism: Ctenomys sociabilis (assembly GCA_004027165.1). Taxonomy (NCBI): domain Eukaryota; kingdom Metazoa; phylum Chordata; class Mammalia; order Rodentia; family Ctenomyidae; genus Ctenomys; species Ctenomys sociabilis. The sequence goes on from PVKA01015859.1 coordinate 11,839, forward strand.
CAGTGCAACACATGGCTTCTTAAATATAGCTTCTGTCTCTTCTGATTGCAAGTCTATGTCCAATAATAATGATTCAGGAATACTGTCCCCAATATTTGAAGTTAGGAATTGTGACCCCCTGAGGATATGTTGCATATCTAACCATACTTGTGCCTGTATTTTGAGATATGGGCCTTTAGAAGTTGACAACGATTAAATGAGAGAACAAAGTTGGGGTCATAATCCAACAGGGTTGGTGAATTTTTAAGATAACAGTTTCTCTCTCTCTCTCTCTCTCTCTGTCTCTCTCTCTCTCTCTCTCTCTCTCTCTCTCTCTGTCTCTTTCTCTTTCTCTCTTTCCCCTCCTTTTTCTGTCTTTTTTCCCTTTGTCCTTCTCTCCCTTTCTCCATCCTTTATTATCCAACATAAATTTCATATCAAGACAAAACAACCATTCAACACCTAAGACGGGAGCTTTGACCAGGGACTGAATTGTCCAGCACCTTGATCTAGGACTTCTAGCTCCTTCTAGCATGTAGAGAAGATGAATTCATGTTATCCAAGGCACCTAGCCTGTATCATTCTTCTGTGGCAGTCTGGATAAAATAACACATATTCTGGCTCTAAACTTAGGGCAGAGTTTTGCAAATATCTAAAAATGTGGAAGCAAATGTAGAGTTGAGTGATGCATGGAGACTGGATGAGCTTTGAGCCACACACTGGATAAAGATGACCACGATGAGGCTGCTGTGGAAACTGACTCTGCAGGTGATGCAGGTCAGAGCTCAGAGAAGAGACAGAAAGGATGCGGAGAGCCCTCCATCTTCCTGAAGGAGGCACAGCAGTCGTGCACAGAATGATGGTAGAAAGATAGCTGCCAGTGGTACTTTTCATGAGGCTTAATGTGGAAATGAGGAACCTATTCTTGGAAGCTGGAAAATAAGTCTTCATGCAAAGTGGCATAGAGCTTGGATGAGTGGCGTCCACCTTCCAGTAAGACTTGGTGCAAGGCAGAATTGTGAAAGAGGTGCTTGGATCCATACACGAGCAGATTGCTAAGCAGTATTGTTTGCTTTTTTTAAAATAATTTTATTCAGAAACAAATAGCAATGAGACAGTTTTGAAACCAATTAGTAGGACAGTTTCAATAATTAATACATTGTATATTGTTGTCTTCATAGTGGTCATTCATAGTACAAGATGCAGACGTGATATCCTATCCACAAACACTGTTAGAACAAATCTTTCTATTCATTGTATTAAGAGAAAGTAGCTATATATCTATCCTAACTATTTTGAATATACTGATACCAAATGGTCCTTCATTGCATCCTCTTTTTTAGTTTAGTTTTGTCAGAGAAGGACATTCCATTGTCATTTTACTAAGCAGTCTTGAAGGACAAACATGGATTTTATGCCCTGCTTGTAGAAAATGTAAGAGGAGAAAGATGAACAGAAGGAGCTGTTAGGCGGTAAGGACCTAGAACCTAGAGCTGAAGAATTGTCAGCTTCCAGGGAGCATGGGACTGCAGAAGGGGGTGTGCAGGGCATGTCTGTCTGATCATTGTTAGGGAAATCAGTTGCTGTGGACCTGAATCATGGTTCTTCGGCCATCTCAGCTGAAGCCAGGGACAGAGAGAGCCCACACCAGCAGAGAGAATGCCACCCTGGACCAAGGACAGCAGTGAGAAAGAGACAAAATCTCTTGGATGTCTCAGACATCAAAAGAGCAGACAAACCACCTCTGCACTGCTCCTCAAGAGAAGGAACAAGACCGAAGTGCAACTCAGGGCTGGGCAAGGCTCCTCCAAGTTCACAGCATCCTGGCCACCATTGTCTCATCATCAGGTCAGGCTGCCTCTACCTGGTGTGCATGCTGTTGCCCTGGAGGGTGCCCACATGGCTGGTGGATCACCCAGGCTCTAGGGGCTGGTGCTGGTGCTGAGTGGCCCAGAAAACAGTAGCACTCTGGGATGTTTATGAGTCCCAAAGTCAGACAGAATTGCCTTGCTGGTGTTACCTTCCACTGAAACTACCTTGATTCCCCTCTCTGGAGATGGAAGTGTGTCTGCCTTCGTCACTGGAAAGCCTGTAACTTCTCTGGCTATGCAGACTCACAGCTACAGGGCATGTGCTTGAATTGGGCCTCGAGGCTTGCCCCCACCTGCACATAGGACCCTGGATGTCAGAGTGGACATTGGGAGGGTTTGTGCTTGGGGCTGATAGGGTGGGACCAATGTGTTCGGTATGTGATAAGGGGCAAAAGCATGGTCATTCAGGGCCAGACACAATGATCTGAAGTGAGATCCCTCCAAGTTCATGACAAAGCCCTAAGGCTCACTGTGATGACTTTAAGAAAGGATCCTAATTGAAGATAGAGGCCTGAGGGTGAGGTGATAACCCAACTGAGCTGCTGTGCTCTTGAGGTCAGGAGGAGTTCTCTCTCTCCTCCAGCCTCCGTGTCTCAAAGGAAAGTCGTATTTGTCTGAGCTTGGAGCCAGGAAGAGTGGCATCTCTGAGATGGAGCTGACTGCCTTGCAGATCTGGGGCCTTCTGCCTCTAGGCCTGGGTGTGAACAGGCAGTGGGAAGGGGTTTGCCCTGCTCGGGCTCTGGCACACATTTCGGCAGCCTGATCTGACTGAAGTGCCATCGCAGTGGCTTGCTTTGGCCATGGAGGATGTGTAGAAGCCCCTGGCATCACCTCTGAGCCATAGGATTCACTTATCAGTCTTTGTAAGACCGTGTGCTGACCCTATTCCGCACCACTACCGACAGCCCCTGTGTTGGATACGTGACTTAAGAAGGAAATGAGCTTCTGTTGTTTTAAACACTGGTACTGCGAGCTAGGAACAGTCTCACGATGGCTCTGTGCTAACGCATGATGCCATAATGTGAGACCAAATAGCGCAGGCGCAGAGCAGGAGCGTGGGCAGGTGGGCCGCGGACTGCAGGGCCCTGGTCCCCACACAGCACCAGGCTGCTTTCTTTTGCTTAATGTGAAATTAAGAAAGGATGCAGTGCACAGGCTGTGTCATTCTATCAATGGCTGTGACTTAATAAAGCACACACAGTGGGTATAGGTAGAACCACTCAGCACATGTCAGAACAGAGGGGCTGGTAGGGTTAGTTCTAAAGTGAGCAGAGTGTTGAAGATAATTAATGGAAATAAAGAAAGCAGGATGAGCAGGCTGGGAGAGGAGCGAGCAATTCTACTGACCAACATTTGAGGATGACCAGGACCCCAGCAAAGATGACGCGGACCTGAGCTAAAGGCTGCAAAGGAAAACAGACATCTAGAGAACATTCCTGCAGGAGAAGCAGAGTGACCGGGCCACAGGAGGAGGCTGGCAGCAAATTACAGGCAGGAGCCAAATAGGGTAAGTAAAGCATGGAAAGAAAAACTGCTAAGAGATAAGGAGAAAATAGATGAGTACAAACTGGTGGGGTGAAGAGCCAGGTGGACAGGTGAACAGATGGACAGATGGATGGACAAGTGGGCAGGCAGATGGGAGGGCTGGCAAGCAGACAGACAGACAGACATGCAGGCAGGCAGACAGACAGGCAGACAGGAAGGAAGGAAGGAAGGAAGGCAGGCAAGAAGCAGAAAGAGAAAGCCAGAGAGATGGGTAGGACAAAGTGCAGACTTCTGAGTCTAAAACAGATGAGGTTGAGGCAGGAGAAGAGGGAGCTGGTGGTGCCATAGGACAGGAGCTTCCCCATGGTCACTGAAGGAGAAAGAAAGGTGGGACCACGTATACACTGACATTCTTCAAATGAAGCAGAGGATTAGGTGTTGAATAAATCAAATGAGCTGCACTTCTGGATAAATCACGTATGCCCCAGCAAAGGATCTGGGGAGCCGCAGATGGTGCACATGCACAGCATTTTCCCTCCGTCTCACTACTCTTATGTTTTCAGCCAGATCAACAAGTGGGCTAGCCCCTGGGTGCGGGCACCTGGGCTGGGGAGCCTCTGAAGAGCCATGCGGCCTCGTCCCTTCAGATGCCCCTGCTCTTCTTCCTAGCTCACGCGCTGAGCACCTGCTTCCTGGTTTTTGCCTTATTATCATCTTCTCACGATTGGCTTTGACAGCCTTCCCACTCCCCATATCGCTGTGTATCAGAACAAAGAAAATTCAAAATGTGCTCTAAAATAAGAGAAGGAGCTATTCAGATGCACCCCGGCTCCAGGGACTCACACCACTGCACAGTGGACACCGTCCCTCGGGGCAGGGAGCAGGCCGTGCTGTGCAGCGTGCTGTTCACGGCAGTGAAGGTTTGGGTTCCCAGAATAGCTGGTCTCGCACCTGCTCGGAGCCACCCTGCGGCTTGGATGTAGGCATGCCAGCGCCCACGGCATCTCCTCTGATGTGTTCTGGAGAGGCGAGAGGAGCTCATGCAGGAAGATTACAGGAGGCCTTGGAAACTGCTCAGAGCTGCTTATGAAAGGAAGCAGCTGAGATAATTAAAAGTAATTTTGCCAAACTCCAAAAGGGCGCTGAACAAAACATGAAGGTGTAGAGCAAATAAAATGCTGCTGTTAGCAGAAACCCAGTGACAGAGACTCTGCCTGGAGGACAGCTCTCCAGATGGGCTCAGGTGCAAAGGTAGCCAAAGCTACTGTCACTCTAAAAATAAACAGTCATCCCAGCAAGGCTCCATGTCAGAAGGAGACGTTCAGTATCACCAGGGGAATAAGGAAGGAAGGCGGGAAGGTAAGTGGAAGGGGCTGGAGGAACACTAGCTAATGCTCTGGGGTGATTCTCTTTAATAGGAAATGGACAGAGGCTTACAGGACTCGTGGGCAGTCCTGAGAACCATGACATCCTTAAAGCAAGACACAAGCCTCAAAAGTGCCTTTCACCTGAGCTCGCTCTGTCCACTCACACTCAGCAGACAGCGTCAGGAGAGAGGACACAGAGGAGAATGGGTGGGACGGTGTGACAGCGCCACTGACAGGACTGATTTTAGTCTCAATGTCAGAGTGCTCTAAGCCCTGAGTTGGATTTCTGCAGGTGTTAAGATTAGAGTTCTCAGCCCTGAATGGCCAGAGCAGACTTCTGGGGCTGAACGCCCTCATGCTGCTCCCCTGCCCTCACAGCAAGGCCTCACTGCCATCCGCCACTGTTCCGCTCAGCCCCACCACCACACAGGGGCTGCTCGCAAGTGGCACATGGACGAATGCAGGCTTTCAGAGCTCAGTTCGCCCTTCTGCCATGACCAGAGCCATCCCTTGTGCAGCCGCAACCCCTTCAGCCAAGGGAACTCTGCATGTGGTGCCAAACACTCCACCTGATGCAAGAAAGCCCAACCAGTCCTGTGGGGTGATGCTGGGCTGCACAGCTGAGCCTGGCCTCAAAATCATGCCCCGCAGCAGGAGATGGAGGGCAAGGAGAAGCAGGCCTGCTACGCCATTGAGACTGGGGCTGCGGTGCAAGTGTGGCTCAGAGCAGGCCCAGAGCAAGCAGGACAGCAGACATCAGCGAGGTGCTTGCCTGCTATGGGCCAACACTCTCCGCTGTGCACAGCCATCACAAAGTGCTGGCTCAGATGGGACCAGAGCTGTGGAGGGCCTGACTCATGTCCCTTGTCCCCTCACATGGCACAGAAGGGACCACGTGGCTAATATCAGCAACTTTCTGGATACTTGTGGGTTGTGGGAGGCCCAGCTCTCCTCTAACGAGCTGCACGCTCCTTCTGGAGCAGGATGGTTGCATGTTTTAGGCTCCCTAGGCGAAGGCCATTCCATTTTCCTAAGAGCTCCAGGTGAGCTAGAGACTGCAGCGTGGGAGCGATATCCCTTGGTAACTACAAGCAGCTATAGTTTAACTTATTAACACTGAACATTGTAAGTTTAATAATACTTTTAGACAACAAAAGATTTTGAAACAATTCAGAAAGCTTTCAGTTCAAATGTTCTCAACATTTTTTGATACTTTCTTTGTAGCGTTTTCATAGAGCTCAGTTTAAGCCACACTCCGCAAAGCAAAGGTGCATGAGGAAGGAGCCAGCTCACTGGGAAAACTTCTTTCTCCTCAAAATAGCAGCATTTCTCTCAGCAGCAAACTCAAAGCATGCAAATGATTACACTTCAAGAAACATCCAGATTCAGCAGTGAGCTGGCATCAGGCCATCAAACTAATTTTGAAATAATTAAGTTGCTTAATGCTTTGAAAGGTCATTGTGTGATTGGAAATTTCCCCCGGTGCACATTAATCCAGGTGTGCCTTGGGAGAAGGCTGACCGTGGGTCCACCAGAGGGGCTTGGATATGGCAGCCCCAGACTCGCAGAGATTCGGTCTGCATCCCTCCGGTGCCGTCAACACTTGGACATCTCACCCACAGCGGGTCTCTAACTCCGCAGCGTCATCTCTGTAAAGTCAGCACCACGGTGACCAGAGGTCATGAGGTCTGACAGGCGGCTGTCTGATCTCCAGCTGTGGGAGGCACCCAACTGACACCCACTCATGGACTGCGCTATGCCGCACACACACGGCCATGCAATGGTCCTGGCCCTCTGAGATGTTGCTCACAGTTCTGTTCTTCGGAGAGAGAAACTGTGCTTCTGACAAGATCCTATTCAGCGTCAAAGCCAGAATCTGATGGCTCCAAGGCCAGTGCTCCTTCCAAGAGCCAAAGATCACAAAGATGGAACTGCCTTCGGAGATGAGGAGGGGCAGAACTGGGAGAAAGGAGTCACATGACATGAGTGAAGCAGAGCGGGCAGGACTCTAACTCCAGCAGCTCCGTCCCTCACTTCAGATTGATTCCACACAGATGGGTGTCAAACTTGCTTTTCCTGTGTTATATTCCATGGGTCATGTTCAGAATATTTCGTAAGTAAAAGTTACGAAAAAGTTGATGGAAATACATATTTCTTATTAAATAAAAAGTCATATGCTTTTTCTTCTAGAAATAAATGATGTTTCCAACATAAAAAGAACAAGAAAATCTATTCCATTCAAACAGAAATAATATGAAGAAAAAATTTCACCCCTAATATAATTTTCAGAAAATCAAAAAAATCTATTTCTGTGTTTGTTCTTCAAATAGTGACTTCGGATTCAATTCCAGCTGCTTTATTACATTCTTCAAAAGTAACTAGTATTGTATGCATAACCCAAATCCTAAATAAATATTAAAATTTAAGGCAGCTATGAATAAATATGTCAGAATTAAAATGTATTAATGTGTATAAAGTGATCATATTATAATAATTTCATCTCACAAAATTTCATAATTCATAAAAGAAATTTTATTTTATTGTTTAATGCAAATAAGTACTGTATTTTGTTCTTAGAGGAGTGCTTGGGACAAAAAAATTTTCTTTCTTCTACTTTATTTCAACAGGCTCTGGCTCCAGAAAGTAAAAAAAAGATAGAAAATCTTTGCCTTTCTCTGTTAAACATAAAAGACCCCATTTGGAAATAAGTATTGACACTGTACAGGACAGGATGTGTGAGTTTAAAGAGTTATAGGAGAAATTGCTTATGTTATATAGAAAATATATTTTGCACATGTTCAGATATTAGGGAAATGGCATTTGTTTATGTACCTAAATGCTACATTTTCCCCTAGTGTCCTTGGATACTAGACACAGACAGTACAGGGAGAATTCATTACATGAAAAGATGCCTCAGGAGGGCCTGTTTAATAGGTTTATCTACCCTGTTGTAGTCAGGCATTAAAAGGGAAAACATTTAATACAGGACACATAATTTATAGGATTGTTTTGTCATATTTACTCAATGAGTCAAAAAGAGCAAAGAGTGGAGTCCAAATACCATGGCAATGCCCTCCACAGGGCCAGCCAGAGGTCTAGAGCCCATGAAAATGTCTTTAGTGAATTTGTATCCAGCACCTGCGTTTTGAAGGCCCAAAGGTCAGTAGTAGAAGCAACTTGGGTGAAGGATCTGTGCCAGCAGCTTGAAGGATCTGCACATGAGCCAGGAAGTGATGCCCAAAGTGGGGTCCAGAGCTTCACAAAAGAGAACCGTGGCCATCCTCTGTGACGATGGGGACCTGAGCTCTTCCAGTGATAATGGCTGAGTTTGTATCAGGAAAACCAGCTTGACAAGCTTCTCCAGGAGGAATTGCAGTGCACCGTCTTCCCCTCCAGTCACCCTTTTATGCTGCTGGCTGCTGGTGGGCCTTCCACACCCAGACTCCCATGGAGTCAGGCCACCTGGGTGTTACAAGTTGTCCAGAAGTTAGTCCATCTCATATCCTTGATCACGAGTAGCACATTCAACCACTTGTCACCATTAACAAGACAGTAGCGTGAGCTCCTCAAGTATGCATGTGAGACACCCCACACTCAAGGGCTCCAGGTAAGAGAGAGAGAGAGAGGAAGAGAGAAAGAGGGAGGGAGGGAGAGAGAGAGAGAAGGAGGGAGGGTGTGAGAAGAAACACTGCCTGTCCTGGGAGCATCCACCTTACTGCAAAGCTTGGGGTGATTTCCCAGAATACTTCTCCCTGAGCCAGTCTCTGAAAGCTTGAAGTTCCTTAGAACAACCCTCTCAACACATGGCAAGACCCATGTGATCCAGAGCTCCAGGCTTGGTCCAGCAGACTCAAGGGTGCCATGAAGAAGCCAAGCCCCAGGATTCAACTATTGTCTGTCATGTCCACACCCCAGTTCTTCCGTATCAAGGAACATTTACCACAGCTTTGAGTGTCACATTCAGGCATGAGAATCTCCACAAAAGAAGACAAAAATCCATGTGTTTAGCTCTCCATCACTGACAAATCACCCAAAGCAGCCATCATATAAGGGAGATACTTCGTTCTAGTTTAAGGCTTTGGAAGCTTCACTCCAGGGTTGCTCGACTGGGAACCTTTTACCTTTAGGATAGAACATCATGATGGAGGCAAGTGCTCAACTCAGGGAAGCCACAAAGCAAAAAGGAGAGCAAGTCTCCAACATTCTTTTCTGGGATACATCACCAAAACCCTACTCTTGAAGGGTGCAACCCCTGTTGGGAGCCACAGGAAGCTGGGAAATTGATCAAATGTGTGTAGGTGGGACTGGGCCTCAGCGCCTAAAGCAGACAAGCTACGTCAGTCCTGAGATAAGCATCCTGCTTGGTTAAGGTCAGCTCTTAGTCCCCAGAGAGCCTTGTGTCATGTGTTACAAACTTTGCAAAAGTACAAATAAAGGAGCATTTTGTTGTGCATTGCATGAGTCTTGCCCATCAGGTGGACTAGCCACCACCTAGCCCAGCTTTTGTCTTCTCATCCATCTTTCTCATTCCTTTCCTGTGTCTCCCCAGGTAGAACTGATCACAGTAAGCCCAGCAGATCCCTACACACTACTTCTCAGCAGTTCCAAGCCTTTGCTGCATGGACTGGGGTGCATATAAAATGATGAAACGATAGCACCATCCCTCCTTAAGAACAAGGAAAACTCTCCCGTGTCAGCCTTCCAGATGGGACAGTCAGGCACCTCGAGGGATCCCTAAAGGGGCTGATATTAACCACTACTGACACTGAGAAAAAAGAATCCTCTCCTCAGGACATGGTAGGGTTTGGAAAGCAGACAAGAGGAGAACAGGAATTTGCATGTAAAGACAAGGAAGGACAATAGGTCCAAGCAGCATATCAGTCCTCTAATTTGATGAATGTATTTATTATATGCATAATTATAGACTATATATATATATATATATATATATATATATATATATATATATATATATATATTAAAAATTCACCTACATTTACAATGAAGTACAAGGCCTAGGAGAATGAGTATGCAGCTGTGCACCATGCTTTGCCTGAGAATTGTGCCCCCCACACCCTAGGAGGACATGATGATTCCTACATGGTTTTGCAATGACCCTGTGGAGAGCACAGGCAGCAGGTGAGGCTCTTGTCCCTTGATATATGCTCTTCTGACCACTCTTTCCCATTGCCAAGGAGTACAAGGGCATGTAACAACCAATCACAAGTAAACAATGTGGGTGAACCCTCTGCCCTGCACACTCCTCACCAGCCTGCAGTAATGATCCCAGAATTACTTAGGGTTATAAGAGTTCACCTCACAAAGCCAGTGTGGAACTCCACACCAGATGCCTACCACTTGGTCACAGCCACAAGGTTCCAGGGGCCTCACCATGCCTAGGAAACATCCTGAGCTACCCTGTGCTTCCCTGACCCCTGCCCGACATACCTTCAAACTCTTGGCTCATTTTCCTGTAGGCAATGAGGAACAACACTGTTTTGCTACTGCCTGGAATTCACAATCTTCCTGTCTCTCAAAGGCCATAAGACCTCAACACTAAAGTTCATAGGTCATGTGACCAAAACCTAAAGAGCTAAGCCCTGCCATCCCTGAGATCCAGTGTCTCAAGATGTAAACTTAGAAATCAGGGCCCCTTCCTAGTGACCCACAGCCTGGAGGGAGTTCATAGAGAGCAGAGCCAAGATTGCTCCTCATGGTACCAGCAACCCAGTGGCATCTCTGAGCAGGACACTCCACTGGCCGGGCTTGTCCAGACTTGGGTGGTCCCTGACTTCCTGGGCTCTGCCCTATCCCTCCCTGGATTCCTTCTCCACATCTCCCTGGAGCTTTCTTCTGCCTCTGGGATGGAAGCCACCACCTGCTAGAAAGCAGAAAGAAATCTGCATCCCAGCAGTTTGCAGTCTTCCCCTCCTCGGCCTGACAGTGCACCTCCCAGTCCAGGTGGCAGCACCCCAAGGTTCAGTGAGGAAACATGAGAAAGCAAGGTGGCAGCACCCCAAGGTTCAGTGAGGAAACATGAGAGAGCACAGTGTGTTAGTGGCAGGGCCAGAAGAAGACAACTTCGATCTGGAGCAGAAGAAGCCTGGCCTTTGGTGAAAAATGCTGGATTTGTTCAGCAGTGTAAGCATGCCCTGGTGGGGCATTCACCTATAGATTCATTCACCTCTCTGGTTGCCAATGTAAGCCCCATACCAAAAGGAGGACCCATGAAATTTAGCTTAACATACATGTAAGCCAAAAAAGTATACTGGAATAAACAGATAAAAACAAGCTCCAGTGATGTGGAGGGGCAGCATCTGACAGGCTTTGGTGCCCTTCGAAAGAGCATTACCACCTCTCCTGAGCCATCTGCCATGGGAGAAGTCCATGTCCAGACTCACAGATAAGGTGTGGCATGGGCAAATGTCTCACCAAAGGGACAGAAGGTTGAGGAAGAACCAGGTCACCCAGCCTCTTGTTGCACTGTACAAGTATTAAAATTTCCATGACAGCAATCTATTTTTCTCAACCTAGAATAGGACTTTAAAAGTAGAAGTCATTTGTATTTATGCGTCATAAGGAGAGAACACAATCAATAACCATTAGACAGGAGAAACAGTAAAGACTAAAACAAAAATGAAATAGTCTTTTGAGAGAAAGAGACGGCTCTGACTCCAGAACAAAGGCGCCACCTTGGCCCAGCCCTGTATTCTGCTCCCCCAGCCATGTACCTGGCTGTATTTGTGCTTTCTTTGTCATTGCGAAAGTGGAGACACAGCTACATAGAATTTTTAGAAAGGATTAATAATGAATACAAGTTTATCATGGGACCTGAAACAAAATACTCAACCATTATTCAACAAACTACTGGTAAGAAGATTGTATCACCACTGAGATATGCAGAAAAGCCAAGGCTAAGCATGGAAGGAACTGAAAGGGCCTGGTGGGTGGCCAATGTCAGGAAAGCAGGAGGGGAAGAAGGCTGGGGATGTGCCCAAGACAGGCAGGGAGCCCAGAGCAATGGATTCAACCAGGCAGCCCTCAGAAGCAGCAGTGAAGCCAGCTCCACTGGGACAGCCTGGCCACCCAGTGCACAGCGCCCTATCTGGCTCCTTTGCATGTGTCAATTTTGAGCTGCAATTTTCTTCTCAGGACCCTAGATGTGGCGGGTCAGGGCACTCAGAAATCCACAGAGGAAGCAGGAACTTCACAGCACCCCTTTGGTGAGTCAAGTTTCCTGTCCAAGCTCACAGTCATCCTCACTGCCTGCAAGGAGAAGCCTGGCACACTTTGGCAAGATCACTGGGCACTCTTCAGTGGGGGTATGGTGCCTCTCTTCCCTTGTCTTTGGCCTCCAAGTATGATGTAGTTATTTAAAAATTTGACCATGAATACTGTCAGGCTCACTACTAGGAAAGAGATCTTGGCATCAGTCAGCATGGGTATGCACTGCCCTAGTTCTAGCTGATTTCAGGGAGACGTAAAGCGCCACCAGCTGACCAGAACACCAATCTCCTGTTTCCATGCCTCCTCAAATCCCAGGAGGATATCCCATGGCAGTCTTCAGCAACACTCTGGAAGCACCAGCAAATGATCAAAGCACAGGCTGTCAGCTAAGAAGGGCGCTGCTGCAGAGCACACCACTGCTCTCCTGCATCCTCCAGAATTAGCCAGCATGCTCAGCCCTGCCTGGCAGTGCAGCTTTCAAAATACCTCTACATAAACAGCTGCTGTACTGTTTGCCTTCTGATTTTACCTTCCATTGGCTTGCACGGGCGGGGATCACGGTGATTGTTTTGATGAATGGTACTTTGCAAATACATTTGGAGTAAGATTCAGCCTGTGAAGCTAACATGGAACTCAAGATAAAAGGGAATTGAAGATTAAAAACAGATCATGAGGGAATAAGGATGCTATGACCTGACAGAGAAGGAAAATAAGGAGGTTCTGAAGCTCATGCAGGGTGCTCTCATCGCTGAACTGTTAATTTGATCTTCGGAAGCAGAATCATCAAGCTTTCTGAGCGCAGCAGCCACAGAGCAGGGCTGGCTTCTAGGTTCTTGGTTTGCAGAAACATTCTTGCAAATGCACGGTATTCTTCTCCAAGTGGTTATGCCTGTTCTTAATCAACAGTCTATGCTTGGGCTGTCTGCAGACAAAGAGCCAAGAACCAAGCACATATTTTCATTAGTGATGAATATACTTTTCCACTATACCAAATAGGTTTCCTTCTTTAATATGTTACCATTCTTTTTGTTCAAATTAGTAGGACAGTTTCAATAATTAATACATAGCATATTGCTTTCTTAGTGGTTATTTGTTGTGCAAGATGCAGACATGATATTCTATTTACAAACACTATTAGAGCAGATCCCTCTATTCATTGAATTAACAGAATGTAGCTGTATATCTATGTTAAGTATTTTGAATCTACAGATATAAAATTGTCATTCAATTGCATCCCCTTTTTTTGCTTAGTTTTGTCACTTAAGTATCATAGGTGTGTGAATTCAGCAAAATATTCCAAAATATCCCAGTAGTCCATAATAGTATTGGATTTTCCATATGTCTGGCAATGTCAGAAGTTGTTGACTTGAGCCTTTTACAGCTCAGCATAATAATATGGCTTTACTTCTTATACTTCATTTTTATACTTTTCTGCTGGATGATTAAGACCAAGATAATGTAACAAGAATTGTAGCTTTCGTACCTAATTAAGGTCAGTCAAATCCCCTCCACTGTGCTGCAATTTGTAGATCCTTTGTCTGTGTCAGCCATGTTTAGGCGGATGTCACTTGAAGACATACTCGTAAGTGAAGCAAACCACACGCACATGTATAAATATCAGACAGTCTCCCTAGTATAAGAACCCAAAAGAAGAATTACAAATATGTTACCATTCTGCCTAGTAGATTTCTTGTATTTCTGTGTCTTTCATTTGAGTAAGGTCAGCAGCTGCCCAAGTGAAAAGAAAAGTGTATTTTGAAAAAAAGATTAAAATATACACAAAAATAGATTATGCTGACAAAGTATCAGAATTATACTTGGAGCAGGTGTGAGTGCCAAGCTTAATGCCCGGCACAAAACTAAATAAATCTTTGAAGTTCTCTGGAAATGCTTTCACTCTAAATTTCAAATCCCTTAAATGTTCCTGCACCTTCCCGAAGTGACATTGAGTATCCAGAGTGCTTCATATCACCTGACTAACGTGGGGAAGGAAACAGGGACTCTGCTGTCCTAAGCTGGAAGACGGAGCTGCAGTTGGAGAGGAGCTCTGAAGATGACTAAAGGTTTCCGACTGCTCAGTGAGGGCCATGAGGAGAGCAGAGCATCACCCTTGTCTTCTGAGAAAGCCATTCCCGGTGCATTGTTGAGGATGAACTGCCTTTTAGGAATGACAGAGAAGCCACTGCCAATAATCAAACAATATTCCAATCCACTCCCTTCCCTGGCTTTCTCCTGTAGGCCACTGCATTGTAGAAAACAAACCACGTTTCATCTTTCTGCAATCAGCAGGCCTGCACTGGCTACACCATGAGCCAGCAGGATGTGTGAGAGACAAGAAATCAACAAGTAAAAGTAGGATAACTGAGGCATCCGGGACAAGGAGTGAAAATGATCATCCACAACAATATACTCTCACTCAAAAGGCTGCATTCCCCTCCTACTGAGCCACAGGAAGCCATGGCCAGCTTCCCAGCTAGGCCATGCTGGAGAGACCAAGTCAGTCCTGCTGCACGTGGGCCGAGAGGGCAGTGGTCCTGGCTTGGGAGCAGGGAGCAGCAGTTGTGACTGGGGGTGCTCCTCTCCACTGCCTGTGGCTCAGGCCCAAAGCTGGGGAAGGAGGCTGGAATCCTTCCCCATATTGAAAGGGGATCTCAGGCTAATAAAATCACAACCTCTGCAGAGAGAATTTGGCGGCTACACTGTTCTCCTGGCTTCAGTATTGCAGCAGAAATCCAACTGGTTCACTTTCAGAAGAGATAAGATAAAGTATATATATGAAGTTTTATTTTTGATTGAAGTAAGAATTTGTGCCATTCATCTAAAGAGCTCAACACATATCAGCCAAAACCACATGAAGACATCCCACAGATTCCAAGTCCATACTTTTTAATAATAAAGCTATCTGAAGAAATACATTCTAAATCATCTTTTATTAACTTTTTTCAAAAAATCTTGCAATAACATATGTCAGTGGATCTTCAACTAAAGTTTTCAGAGATTGGAAAATAGGGATATTATCATAATCAAATTGAGAACAAAAATACAAATTTTATATTATTATTATTGTCATTATTATTATTATTATTTGGAGAACACACACAAACACTAGTCAGAGCATTAGTTATCACTCAAAACTGTGCATTTCAAAAGAAATGTCTAGTTAAGAGATAAGATTTAATTAATCTTATTAATATTATCATTAAGAAATAAGATTGTGTTATTAGCTTTAGTTTTTGCTCTTCATATCTGTGTCCTACTTCTTTTTTACCTGTTGGCTTTAAACTTTCTCACTCATCATTTTAAAAAATCTTATTTTGTTGCATGTTAACTCAGACAATAATCAAAACAAAGATGTTAAGTCCTATGTCTTGATGAAGCATCTAAAACAAACAAGTGGGAATTAATTAAACATTGATATAATTTGTGCTTTCGTTATAGTTTGTGCAGCTAAACTCCATTTTTGTGGAAAGCTCCATAAATAATTATTTTTCATTAAAAGTACTCAAAGTCTAAAGCCCCCCAAAATATTATCATAAATATAAATATTTTAAAAACTGTTTGCATATTATCACCTTCTGTGCTGAGTATAACTGCAGCACAGGAAAACAGCACTATGGTTAAATACAAGTAGCATATTGCTTTCTTAGTGGTTATTTGAAGTGCAAGATACAGACATGATATTCTTAAATGTCCCTGCACCTTCCTGAAGTGACATTGAGTATCCAGAGTGCTTCATATCACCTGACTAACGTGAGGGAGGACATTGCTAAGAAAGATGCCTGCAAGCTGAGGTCAGCAAAACCTTCCTGGCATCACAAAGGTGTCCCCTATTGCCCAGAAGGCTGCGGTGATCCCTGGAGGCAGGCAAACTCTGTGAGCGCTTCACAGCTACAGAAGATGCTGAGGAAGAAACGGCAGGGTCCAAAGGTTTCCCAATCCCTGCAGTGCTGAGATGAGAAGCAGAGTGGGAGGAGCTGAGCAGAGAATCCATTCCCAGGGTGACCTGCGTCCCCTGCTGGTGTAAGGACCATTGAGACCACCAGTAACGGCTGCAGGGGACGTTGCATTAGGCCACAAGGCTAGCACCAAGACAGCACTGCTACTTAGCACCTTGTGTCAGGCTGGGGTGTCCTTGTAGAGCAATAAAAGAATGATTCTAATAGCAGACTGGAGGAGAAAAAGGAAAGCTGTTGGTGTGTGACTCGGCGTCATGATTGCATTTTATTCTCCAATAAATAATTCTATCATTCCTATTGAGGAGGTGCTGAAGGGTGGAGAGAGAGGAAGGGAAAAGGAAGGGACTGCAACCAGCAGTTATTGAGTGTCTACCAAACTAATATGTTGATTGTTCTAACTGGACTTAAGGTAAAATCTGCAGATTTAATCAGTTTTACTCATAAAGCAATTGCATCTCATCAAAATTCAATAAATTGTCCAAGGTCACTAAGGTATTAGAAATGCAGCACGAATCTACTTATAACAGAATCCTCAGACTGAACTGTGATCCCAGCACTCTCTCTTTTCCAAACATTGGTTCTTGGATCTCCAAGGACTCTGAGTGATTAGTACACTCAGAGGTGCACAGAGCCTGTTTGCTCAGTAATTGAATGGGCTGCTTCCCAGTGGAAAATTCTGGAATTCCTAGACCCCTTCACTGCCAGAATGATTGCGTGAGTACTTCAGTGGCATTGGGAAAAACACAAAATGATAGCAGAAATGTAAAGAAAAAATTCTTTTGCTTCATGTACTAATTAAAATTCATGTTCGTATTTATTTATTTGTTGAATTAAGTAAATTATTGTATTTTTATTGTGATGAAATATGCTTAATCCTTAAGAATCACTTAAACTTTCTATGACACCAAGTTGGAGATCTGGGTGTAAACTCAGAATGTTCTTGTATTTACGTAAACAGCTCTCAGAATGGGGCAAATTCTGCGACCGCTAAAGGCAGAAGAGGGAGGCCACCTGCTCTCTCTAAGGTCCCCCCAACTGATGCAGAAAAGCTTGTGATGAATCTAACTATTAAATTGCCATCTGATTCATTTCTCTCCCTAGTACAGCCTCTACTTGAATCCATTTCTCCGTAGTGTAAGGAACTGGAAGACTGAATAAAATCCAAAAGATGCAATAGATACCATGAAAGGGAAGAGCAACTTGGATGGGGAAGAGAAGAGAAGGAAGGACGACATATATGTGTGCACAATTGCTTAGCCACTTGCATGCTTGTATCTGATAATATAAGCAACTATTTTGAAGATAATCACATGCAATATAATAACCAATGTTAATTATCTATCACCTTGTTTTGAAATTCTGCATCATTTTTATTCTTTTTTTCTCGTTAAAATAAAAAAAAATTGCCATATGCACTCCTGTAATCACTTTTCTCAAACAAATTAATTGTAAAGTGACACACTTTCTGCTTGAAAAAATGGATTTCCTCACACTGCTTGCTCTGGTAATCATGGTTACCATCACCAGGGATTCGGGCCTAAGGGTTGACTACTCCCTGGGTACAAAGTCATGCTGGTGGCACCTTCCTTCTCTAGTCCCTCCTGACATCCAGAACTCTATTCTCAGCATGAGGAAAACATCAGATAATTTCAGTTCAAGGACATTTCATAAAAGCCCAACCGGATGCCTCAGTCCACTCTACTACTACAGCAAAATGCTTTAGAATGGATAAGTTGCAAACAAGGTTTTCTATTTTACAGTTCTGGAAGCCAGGGAGTTCAGACCACAATGAAAGCCCCCTCTGTCCATGGCAAACTCTGGCTTCGACTTCTAGACAGCTGTTTTCCTGTACATGGCACCCATCCCAAGCATGACGGACCTCCCATTGGGGATAGATTTCATCCTATGAATCGGGGTGGACACAGACTTGCAAACTATAATATGAGCATTCCTCAAAACTGCTGAAATGCCCAAAATCAAGGTACATGCAGAGAACTGTCACTGTGAGCAAAGATGTTCAAGAGGAATGACAATTAAATGCAACTGGTGCTTTAGATGGAATCCTGGGAGGCAAGAAGATCAGCAGGTAAAAACTAGGGAAATAGGAGAATTACGTGAACATTATAATGTTAGGCCACATTAGATTAGGCCAATAACTACAACCAAGATGCCACAGGCAGGTGACATTGTGAGCTACCATGCCTATCCCCACAGAGAAGTGAAGATAATACGGATTTTGTCCAATAGATTTTATTCATAAGTTTTACTTTTTAGTCAAGTTGTGAAGGTTGGTCTGTTTAAAATTGGGGAATTGCCTCAGGATATACCCTGGAAGCATGTACAGCACCTTATAGATCTTTTGTCAGTGTCAGCCATCTGAATGAGTCATAGCCATTTCAAGACCAATTTTCTCTCTGTAAAGGACTGAAAGAAATTTTTCTCTCTTAGGTGACTCTCCTTAGGCACAATATACATCATTGATCACTTTCCTCTGTGGTCTCATAATCTCCTTGGTCAAAAACTTTGGGACACCACTTTGTTACAGAATGTCACAGCAGAGGTTCTTTTATGTCCTGAGTAACTCACTGATCTTGAAAGGTTAGGGCCAAAATATTGGCTATCTTTTCAGACCATCTATCTCTCTAAATTTTGGTCTGCAAATGTTAGTTGTTAAACATACAGAAAAGAAGCTTATGAGGGCATTTGATTGACCTTGTCAGATAGTCAGAGTTATATTTTTAGTTATATAGGTCTTGCTTTAACTTGGTCTTAACCATCCAGCAGAAAAGTGTAACCATGAGGTATAAAAAGTAAAACTATATTAACATGCAGAGCTGTAAAAGGCTCAAGTCAGCAATTTCAGAAAGTTGCTAGATGTGCTAACTCACTACTATTATGGACTATTGGATTATATTGGGTTATTTTGCTGGGTTCAAGTACCTACAGTATTTGGACTGGCATCAAGTATGATAAGGTCCTTTAAAAACTTCTCCAAATACAGCTTCTCTAACAGCAATAGAACACCCATCTATGACAAAACAAAACAAAGTAGGGGGATATAAAAAAAGGACCATTTCGGTGTGAAAAAAATATATACATACATGCATATACAAGGTAGTTAGGATTGACATACATCTACTTTCTCAATTCAGTGAGATGAAAGGTTTGTACTAATATTGTTTGGACAAGATATCATGTCTGTGTCTTGTCCTCTGAGTAACTACTAAAAAACCAACAATATTCAATGTATTATTATAACTATCCTACTAAACTGTTTTGAAACTATTTCATTGGTATTTTAACTTTTTTCTCATTAAAATGCATAAAAAATAAAATTGGAGAATTGAAAAATCCAGTTTATTACACAAAAGCAAATTAAAATATGTTACACAACTTAAGGGTAAACTCAGTAACTGAGAGGCCAATATCAGCACATCGTGGAATCCCTCCCCCTCCCCCTGCGTCCACCCCATCTGACATTAGAGAGCTCTGGTCCAGAGGAAACACAAACGTGGGTGCTGCACTCCAGCCAAGGAGAAGAAAACAGATTTATGCACACTTCCATTTTGATGTGGGTTATTTATTTATTTATTTACTTATTTCATGTATTTGGTACAAGGTCTCACTATGCAGCTCAGACTCGCAGTGATCCTCCTGTTTTCAGCCTCCCTTGCACTGGAATTACGGGTGTGCACCACCATGCCTGGTCTCAGTGCCCAGCTCAGTGAGCCTGGGGTGGGGCTGGCATGGCACATGGTGCTAGGAATGAAACCCAGGTCCCTGTGCTTGCCTAAGCAGGCACTTAGTCTGCTAAACTATCTCAACAGCCCTTCACTGTTGTTTTAATTATAAAGATGCAAGGTTCATCTTATCACCCTGGGACACCAAGAGATGTCTGCATATTAGTCTCCCAAATGTTCTTTCTTTCCTCTTACTAAACAATAGAAAAATACTTTCTACATGTTCCTAGTAAATTGCATTGTAGATGCCATGAGGAACACGAGGATTCAAGAATCCTTTTTGCTTGTTTCCATAAGGTATTGGTTTGTGTTTAACACTCTCTTGTACTAAAAATATGCTCTAAGCTCATTTTACAAAGTTAAATGTGCATGGTGGAAAGAGCAGAAAACAATCCATTTTTTCCCAAAGTATGAAAAAGTCTTTATTAGCTGTGCAGTGTTTGAGATTTCCTGGTTGTACATTTGAAGTAGTCGGTCTTGCTTACTGGCTTTAGTGTAAGGTTCCTTGGTGAGATGAGACTTATGAAATGGAAACCGGTGGAAATGGAATTGCATTTGCGTCTACTAATTACTATAATCAAGACAAAGCTCACAATCATTAGCTCTGATGCAGTATAAACAGAAATAATAAATGGATTAATCATTCTACACAGACATTAACCTCTATTCACCATTTAAGTATTTAAGAGGCATACTGTGACCCTAAATTAGTTAATGGCTGTTTCTCTATTTCATTTGTTCAATTGTTTGTAAAGATGTGGAGGATTTTGGAGATTGGCAAACAACTTAGAAGAACATGGAAGATCCCTATGAGGGTGGGAGACACAAATCGCATTAAGTCTCAATACAAAAGAGCTTCCTTTGAGCTGTAGATCAGTAAGCAAGGAAAGAAAGGAGACTGTGGCAATCAGCCTACAGCAGCCAGAGGACTTGCTGAAGGAGCAGGACTCTGTGTGTGACCTGATATAATAGGAAGATGGATGGTGACTAGTGTCAACACAAAGACTGTTAAGCGCTCACCTGCCACCATGGTACTAAGCTGAGAAAAGAAACCAACTCCCTCTTGAGCTCCTGGCAGATAAATCAGCGTGTACGACCCACAGTTCCTTCAAGTAGAACTCCAGGGCAGAGGTGACCCCTGTGGCCCAGAAGAAACCAAAAAGCAGCAGCCAGAAGCGGAGTGTTTGGGGAAAGGACAGCAGAGAGCACATTTGCGGCTTTGTTCTTTCAGCTTTGTTGTTTTTAACCACACACATCAATGTGAAGCCAGCAGGGAAGACCAGAGATGTTACCAGAAACAGATTAACATCAGCGTCTAAATTTAGAAAACACATATAAAATGGTGTAAGGACTGTTTCTGTCTTTTGGGATTTGAGGAACCAAGAACTTGAAATGCAAACAGACTTGAAATCTAGTGAACACCTCTGCATCGTGCGCATGTGCATTCAGATTGATTAACAACAGAACAGTCCCGTGGTGATGGACACAGCAGTAGCGGTAACACACACGCTGCTGCAGAGCCTGGCTCCCCCTGGCTGACGTGCTCTGCATTTTATTGAGAGGTCCCTACAGATCAAGCCCATTGCTGGACACGTTAAGTGCATTACCTCAGTTAGTAATAAAATCCCTCGTGATGGGATATTTTAACTATATGAATTTTTCTCATAAAAATACAGAATCATATACTAACAAAGGGATAGATTTGGGCCTTGGAATTCAGGGCTGCTGGACTGCAAACCTCATGGTTTACTCCCCAAGCCAAGGTTTTTGAAGCCTGGTATCCTTTCTGCTCCCTTTCATTCTGTTCATTTTTTTGAAACTGAATGTGACCAGATAAACTCTCTAATATCTCTCTAATTTGATCCAATGGCAATTCCTACCCTAGGCAATATGTTTAATTAAAGAGATGTGTCTCATTGGGAAGTGCTTTTATGCATTGTGATCTCATTTTATTCTCATAACATTGCCTTGAAGGAGGTGAAACAGACAGGTAAATTAAAGATTGAGGGACCTGACCAGGCTCTTGCTAGTGTGCTCCAGACCAGTAGCTTGAATCTCCCCAGGGTTTGGATCACACACACTGATCCAGGCCACAGCCTGCCCTCACCTGGGCTGTGACTGCCAGGGCGCAGCTGCTCTCCTTTCCTGCTAGAGGCCACCCTCAGTGGGGCCTCCACAGCATCCTCTGAGCCTCCCGGTATCAGAGGCTTCTACCTGAATCCCTGCCTCTGGGGCAGATAGCCACTCCTGAAGGTTGTGTGTTAGAGTATTCCTACAGGCTAACACACAAAAATGAACATAGACTAAAAATATGCTGGGTATGATAGTACACGTATATAATCCCAGCACTTGGGAGGCTGAGGCAAGAGGATTACAAGTTCAGTGCCAACGTGGGCTACATGGTGAGCATAAGGCCTGGCTACTCTACAGAGATCCTCTCTGAAAAAAAAAAAAAAAAGAACAAACACATAGGCCCTTCTGTATGCACGTACTCAAGAATACACAAAGAAACACACATGGAGAGTCATGCACACACACACATGTACGCACACAGATACACACAATAAATACACTCACAAATACACAAAGACAGATACACATAGACACACTCAGATACATACATGGATGCATACACAGATCTATGTGTACATGTACATAAGCACTGAAGAGTATATGTGCAAGCCACAGACACACATACATGCCAACCCCCATGTACACACACAGGCACATGCACATTTTAAGCTACAACTTTTCAGGAAAAAAGGATTTTTTCCTCCTCCTTCAAACACTGCTGCTCCTGTGCTGTCCCACCCCCCAAGTGCACACTCTGACTCCTGGCGTCATCACACACCCTCTGCAAAGCCAGAGACGCAGGGTGACTTCCACAGCTTGCTTTCTTTTCCTGACATTTCCTTGTGAAAAGCCCCTTTGACCTGCAGTCTGCTTCTCTCACTTCTCTGATGCCTGTTTCCCTATTTTTCTTATCAACAGGAGCAATTTACCTTTCCCTCTTACTAGAAAAAAATTCTTCTGATTGATGAATTCAATCTCCCACACTGGAATTCTAGTGCTTAGAAGGAATCAGGAAAGAGAAGTCGCCAGCTTGGCCCCTTCACATTCCTTCCCTTGGTGTTTCCTGAGTTCACAGAATTTCCTCGGTCGGTGCAGGCTGTCAAGGCAGACAGCAATCTGTAAGAAACCCTCAGCCTTGTACCCGGGAAAGGCCAACTTTTTTGATAAAGATGCACAAAACTGCCCATGAAAAGCCTGAGGGAAGCTAACCAGAGGCACCAGGAGGCCATGGTGGAAACTCTCAGGTTTAAAGATAAATGCTTCTGCTTGCGGGTTGCTGACCAGTGGAGAAACCTCAGGGTTGACTTTTTCTTCCTTCCTTTGGAGTTGTGTAGTGACACAACTCTGAGCTCCAAAGTCAGAGACCTAACTGAAAATAGGCTAGCAGAGCAGGTGCAAACCCACCTCATAGGCTGCATCTGAGTTCCTCAGAAGAAAAACCAGGAAGAAGAGGCCCAAAGGAGAGAGCAGCAAACACGCTGGGGATTGGATGGCACCAGGGACCTGAACATCAGTGGATGCTTACACGCAGGTCAGATGTCCTGACTGAGCTCCCTGGACCGAACAGTCTATCTTAAACTACTTTGTTACTTCCACATGCTTTTTTTCTAAAGATGCCAGCATCTGAGAGAAATGAGAAAAGTCTTTTAGGATGTCTATATGTTTGGCAGCCAAATAAACTTGTAAAGTTGTAGAAGCATTGATTCATTGCTTCAATTGCTAAAAGTATTTGGACATTAATGCCTAATTTTTTAAGTTCACCTCAGTAAAAATTATTGAATAGAAAGTAATAATTCCACCAGGACAGATCCTTCTCTTGTGTCATGTTCTGGTTTCATTGTCACTATCATGTTCGTAATTGCATACACACAAAAGTGCATAGATGTAAATATACATGTGTGTATACATGATCCAGATAATGACTAATAATATGTACTACATGCTGTAATTATGAAATTGAATGAATGCCCATGTACTGAAGGCTTGGATTCATCTCATGTTGCTTTTAGGGTTTGAGAGACTCTTGGTAATGTGGGAATTTAGGGAAGAAATTTAGACTTCAAGGTCTAAAGGCCTTGAAGGAGACATGGGGACTCCTGCTCTCTCTGCCTCAGATTTGCTTCCCAGACACTTCCCACCATGATGTTCCATCTCCGTCACAGGTCCTGAAGCAATGGCCCAGGAGCCATGAACTGCAACCTGTGCAACCATACCCCAAAATGAGCCCTCCCCCTCATAAACTGGTAGTCCCAGACATTCTGTCACAACAGGAGAAATCCACCGCACTGTGTTGGACACTGCAAAATGACTCACAGTGACACAAAGCGTGACAGCACTATTTCTCCTATTATAGACAGTGCATGCAACTGCATAGTCAAAGAAACTTGGGATGCAGCACCCCCACACCCCCAAAAATATTCAGGAAAATCAAGTACTAGGTCTCATGTACTTATGTTTCTAACGGTGTGACTCATCCTTAAAGATATCTTTGCCCACCTAAATTAGGTTTCGCTGCCGTGGTCTGTCCTCTCCACCTCTTTTCCTGTACTGTGCTTCCTATAATTATGGCCACTGTGTGACAGAAATGCCCGCAGTCAGATTTCTTCTTTGTCAGGGAAAACATTCTGCTGCCTGCCAAGGACTAAAGCATCTTGGGTCACTTGTTAATCCCTCTGTCCCGCAGCTGCCAGGACAACATTCTGTGCTCCCAGTGAGCCACAGCAAGTGTCTTGTGCAGCCTTCCAGGCCTCCATGACCTCCCTCTGGACCTCGATGCTTTCCAAGATGGACAAGAGGTGGCTGTGTCACCCCAGGCCCTGCCCTGTAGATTTCAGCTGGGTCCCTGCACATATTTGGATCTTCTGTCAGCAGCATCCACTTGCCACATAACTGTAATTTCCCCATTTTACACAGTTTCCACAGACTCAGCCAACTACAGATCAAACACATTGGGAAAAATACTGCATTGGTAATAAACATGAATTTTTTTCTTATCATTCTCTAAGCAATACAGCTTAGCATAAGAGTCACTGACAGCATGTGGATTATATTAGCTGTTAAAAGTATTGCTTAGGAGAAATTCAATGTATTATTTTATGTAAGAGAGTTGAATATCTACAGATTTGGGGACCCTTGGTGACACCAGAGCCAATTTCCATGGGTACCAGGCTGGCACAGCAGTGTGTTGGATCCTCTCTCTACATCCTCTTCCCATTTATTTCCTTCACCATCAAACCATGGAGCAAACCACACTTCTCCAGGACTCCTGCTTCACTAAATACTTTCAGAGAGATGCATAGCCTTCAGTTTCTCCCTGTCTTTCAATGATGCTCAAATAAAGTTTCTCTCCACTTACCAGTTTGCTCCAAGAACCAGGCAATGTTGAAGGGGTGCTGCCAGCTTAGGCAGTGGGGCAGGAGTGTGCAGGCCACAGGCTCAGCCCTCCACCAACACATGCTTTCTGTATTTCAGCCTTATTTCTAAAATGTGAGTAGGGCTGTGTGCTCCTAGAATGCTTTGGCCAAAGCATGAACTAAAAGGTTCTTACATGAGCACTAGAAAGCACTGCTTACATGAAGCCACATTACTGTGGCTGCATTGGAAAAGAGCAAGTGCAGTAAGACAGGATGAACTTCATTCTGTCCAGAACCCAGTAATTACTTTTTAAATGCACCATCAGTGAAAGCAGAACAAAATGATTAAGGGTCTAAATGATGAAGAATACAACCTTTCAGGTTCACGGAACCTGTGTCACCTACATGTTTGTAGGCTTCATAAACCGAATGTGCTGACAGCGTCGTGCTGTCCCAGCTCTGCTCTGCACCTCAGTGTCAGGCCTGCTCCCTTCCGTTGCAGCACTGCTGCTGGGAGCAGTTCCTGGTCTGCTGCACGCTTTCATCGATCTTCTCTTGTATTGCATGCGGGTCACCTGATATGCACCCCCTGCGAACCCAGGCAGTTCTTCAAACAAAACCAGCCTTTCTGCTGAAAGAAACAGCTGCATGCTGTTATTGGATCTTACTGGAAGCTGTCCCCAGTCCTGTCACTGGCATCTGTGATTCATTGAAACTTTCTGGGATAAACCTCTGTCATGCTTTGTGTCCAGATGTCCCCAAGCTTCATGTAGCCATAGGTGGGGCTTTTTTAGCAGTGCTTGAATCTGGAGTGTGGAGCTGATTCATGGTTCAGTCTAGGATTAGGGTGGTTGGGTGATTACTAAATCGGTTCACTGCCTGGCTTGACACTACATGAACCCTGGGAGCTTGCATACTTTATAAGGCATAGAAAGGGGCTTTCCTCTCCCTTGTTTGCTTTGCCACCTTGTGCACACCATGAACTGTTACTCGTCTGTGAGACTGTCAGCCATGCCACCCTACCCTGCAGCCAGCTGACGATAGACTGAAACGTACAGACCATGAGCTACATAAGCCTTTCCTCCTTTACATTTGGGTGCCAAGTATTTGTCTCAGCAAAATAAAAATAACTAAGACTTTTCATCAACGCTGTGGCCTTTGGGTCTCTGCCTATCCCACCCTGCACCCTGCACACCACAGTTGTCCCTGTGGAGTATCTGCGCCCCTGAGATATAGTGCCCTTTCCTCAGATCCTTGGGAGGGGCAGGGGAGCACTGGACAGGTCACCCAAAGGTCATGCAGAGTCCCTCATGCTGTCTTCAACCCCAGTGTGGCTTCTGTGCTGTGCACCCTAGAAGTGGCGGGCAGCCAGGACACCATCCTTGAACTTCCTTCTCCCATTTTTCCCTCTCACTCTTCATCTTCTCCTTCTCCTACTTCTCACTCTCCTCTTCCTCCTGATCATCTGCTTATTCTCCAACTCCTCCTCGCTCTCCCTTTCCCTCTTCCACTCCTCTTCCTCTCATTCTGCTCCTCCCTCCTCTTCCTCTTTTCCTCCCCTTCCCCATACCTTCTCCTTCTTCTTTCTCCTTGTCTTTCTTCCTCTCCTTCTCCCCATCCTCATCTTATCCTCCTTCTCATCCTACCCCCCTACCCTTCCTCCTCCTTCTTCTTTCCTTCTGATTTCATCCACACTCCACTTGCTGGTTGTCATTATCTCTTTCCTCTGAAACATGACCAAAATGGACCATCAGGCCAACTCTCCACATGGCATGACACATTGAAGGCCACTCCAATCCACTTCCCATTGCAATACTGCATCCACGTCACCTCTGCCAGTGCCCCTGCTACTGGCCTGGGTCATTGAGGAATCACACTGAGCTCCAATGGCACAGGGCACCTGGTTCGCTGGCCCAATTGCTCCTATTAAGCACATGCATCTACACAGAACACACTCCATGAAGCTAGTGCTCTACACAGCTGTTCTCCAGAAAGCAGGGCATGTGGTAGAGGGCTGCCCAGAAGTCAAACTTCAGGAAAACACAATGAGAAACTGCAGAGTCAGTGAATCTCTAGAACGTCATGATGATAGAACAGAGGAAGCTGAAAAACAGAGAACAAGAATCAGAATGCAGAAAGCTGAGAAAAGGCAGAGATCCCCTCTCTGGTGGGAGAGAAGGAACCACTCAATGCACTGCAGTGCATTTATTGATACACTGGGTAGTTTGATGTCAAGTGAAACCCTCCACCTAACAACTTGTGCACCTGGTGTCCCTTGGGTACTCTGTGTTCTCAGGGGTGATGGTGCTCTAACTCTGCATGTGTGGTTGGTCTCCAGGTCAGCTGTACCCCACTATCCTTTTAGCAATGGATGGTCCATTGGAGTTGGAGGAGCTGTGTCAGGTGGACTCTGCAAAAGGCCTTGGGATGCCTTACTTCTCTACTCTTCCCTTGCTGTCTGCAGGCAAGCTTTATCATGGAAGGCTTTCTCCTTCTCAAACTCATTCCATTCTCAGTGAACACATTTGATTAGACTGAAGATTCTCAGTCCAAGGATTTCAGGCACCTGCATTCAGCAGTTTAACTCCATGCATCCCATAAAAGTAGCCAGTTGCCAGTGTAGCTGGAAAACATTAGGAGGGATCACTGCCTTGAGTCTCTTTCAGAGTCACAACATTACCATGCCAATGATTTACATATTTGTGCTAATACTTTTTGGCTGAATGTTCAAGACCAAGTTAAAGGGAGACCTGCATTAATTAAAACTAATTTTTTCCTGTCTGTCTAGGTCAGTTAAGTCTCCTCAAGAACCATGTGTAACATGTCTCAATTCTCCTGTCATAGTCAGCCCGTCTGGATGAATCACAACCATTGCTTGACCAGATTGGCTTCTGTGAAAGCTTGGGAAGTTTGCTGTCCTGGTGACTCCCCTTAGGCACATGTCTTGGTTACTTTTTACTCCTTGCTTAGAAAAAATACCCAACACTCAATATTAAGGAAGGAAAGATTTATTTACCTCACAGTTTGTGGAGGTTTCAGTCCATACACAACTGGCTCCAAGGCAGAGTGGCACATGGCAGAGAGCAGCAATTCATGGCAGCAGAAAACAATGAAGATCAAAGGGAAGGGCAGCAGCTGTGGTCTCTAGCAAGCTTCTCGCCCCTCCTTCCATTGTAAGAGAACTACCCTGGGGTGGGGGACATAAAACTCACACAATGTCCATGCCCTCCGCTTGCACAGGATGAGCATCTTTGCAAAGTATGAACGTTGACTTCCTGCTGAGCTATTTAATGAAAACTCTAAATTGCTCAAGTTGACACAACGTACCAAGTTCAGCACACCATACACTACTGATCTCCTTCCTCTGTAGGTCAGCCCTCTCCTGTGTCAGGAGATTGAGTTATAAAATGTGACAGTAGAAGTTCTGGGTCCTTATTGGCCTCAGAGGGCCTGAGCCCAAATAATGACTGTTCTCTGAGCCCATCTTTCTTTCTAGTTTTTGGCCTCTAAGTCTTGTCATTGAATATCTAGAAGAGAGTGTTCATAAATTACATTTTAATGGAAGCAGTGATTTTTTTAATCAATTTTATTGAGAAAAAAATTCAATGAAACAGCTTCAAAACAGGTTGGTAGGAGAGTTACAACAATTAACACATTGCATATTTTGTGTAATCAGTGATCTTAATATTTTACTTTACCTAAATATTATGCACCTTGAAATACAAAACAGAATCACTATTTCTTACCAACAATGAATGTTCTAGTAGTCAAATCCCTGTAAAATATTAATAGAAAACTGCTATATAGTTTTATACAGAAAAAAAATGAGATCAAAAGCTATACCCAATATTTTAGCATGCCAATCATGATATTTTATGATAGACTTAAATTTCCATTTAGACATAGAATAGCCTTTTCAGTAAATCATTTTGTCTAGTATATAAGAAGCTCTCAGCTAAATTTGTTGTCCTTTAATGGGATGTCAGTGAAGTATGCGACATTTTTCAGGGCTAATTAAATGCAGGGGCACATATAAAGCATAAATAGCACTGTTTTTGTTAAAAATATTATTATTGACCCCATGTTGGTTTGACATGAACCTTCTATCACAAGTAGCTGAAGCACAAGGGAAAAAGGCCAGTGTCTGAATCTGAAAGAAAAAATCCATCACCATAAGCAATCCTTTACATTTTGGAAGACCTGCATATTCAGAAGATAAGAATATATTTAATACACCATGAAATTAATATCAATCAATTGTCATGACCATAAGAAAATATTCCTTTGGTAATTTTGTTTTATACCACAATATCTTTAAGTCAGAAAAGTTCACTGTCTTATTTCTGGAAAACTTGACCTTTTAATGATGACCGATGAAGACATATCATATTTTGAGCAATGTATATTAAAGCACCCCTCATAAGGCTATGGCAATCAATGGGGCTTCTGGTTAATGAGAAAAGCAGGAGCATGATTTTCCCAGTAGTTGCTCCTTTCTTCGCCACAGGGAGCCTTACCCAATAAACCTCAAACACGAAAGGTCTCCATTTAGTTACCTTAACAAATTTCTGATGACTTGTAAGAAAACCAATTTTAAAATCATTTTGTCCAGCCCGAAACCCAGGTGAAAATACGCTTTCTAAATCTACAAGCAAAATTAAATTATGAATGCATGCTTCAAAAATCAAAAAATGCAAAAAGAAAGAAAAAAAGTTGAGCTCAAAGAAAAACAGCTGTTTACAGATGGAACAACCAGAGAAACAGATACACAAATGATCCACTCACAAAATCAAAGTGAACTCAAACATAATTTTGTCCAAATTATAATAACTTCTTAATATTTTAGTAGTTTATAATTATAAATAAACTATCCAGAATTTTTACAGGTGGATTTTCAGAGATCCCTTATAAGAAAAATTTGAAGGAACAAAATATTTTATCTATAATTAATACTTCTGTATTTCATTTTGTCTTAAGAATACTTGCAATTTCATGTCCCTCCTTTCTTGTGGACTCCAGCTGAATTAAATTAATACACTGTTACCTATTCAGCCTTGAGTTCTTTTAATATCTTGGCATCCCGAGTCATTTTCTTCAATTGTCCCTAAGTGAGGTCTAGCAATATCCTTGCCTATCTGCTGGGGCATGGTCTCCAAGGTGTCACTGCCACAGGACTCAGCATCAGCTTCTTGGAAGATGGAACCAACTCCTTCAAGGGTGTGGGTACATAACACAGCTGGATAGTGTGCATTGTCACTCACATAGGCCACTCAGTATTCTCTGGAAAGACACAAGTATTCCTTGGCCTCCAATGAGTACTGTGTTGAGTCCTTTTCATTGCCCAGTATGAAGATCTAGTACAGAGATCCAGTATGAAGTGAGGACCCTTCCTGGCTTCATTTCCTTTAGCTGGTTGAATTGTCTTTCTGATGATATAGTCCCATTCTCAGAGTATTTTAAAAATTAATAGTCTATAACCCCATGAAGTCAATTATGAGATATGAATTTTGTACAGGATTCCTGTTTCATTTTTGTAATTTAATTATGAGCATATGGTGAGCACAATCAACAATTCTCTGACCTCGAGGGTTACTGGGAATTTGTGTTGTAAAAGAAATATGGATAACATTGCAAACAGCGTAATCCACCCACAAATAAAAAAATAAATAAATTTGCTTCTACAATAAATAACCCACCAGACCTAAACATGCTTTACCATTCCTTTCCAATCATTAGGAGCCACAGCCCGCTATCCTATAAACTCTATAAGATCCAGGGTAAAAGGAGCTGTGAGGCCATAGGCAGCAGTTGTTTTAGTTCTTTTAAGGTCTTCATGAAGACATATGAATCATCCTAGATTAGTGGGATCTTGGATTTCAGCAGCAGGGTAGACATGTTGAAAATCCTCCAGGGATTCTCCCACACCCTTGGCTTCTTTTAGAACCAACTGCAAGGAAGAGAGAATGAATGATTCTACTCTATGAAGGGTGGAAGTCTCAGCTTGTGACACAGAAAAAATTTTTCTGAACTGAAAAAGTAGAATTAGCCAGTTATAGTGCAGTTAAGGATGTCAGTTTTACTTCGGGCAGCTGTGAAATGGAAGCTGCAGTGAAACGTTTCCCTAGTGGAAAAAGGTCTTTTTTACCTTGCTTGCTCCTTCCTTATGAGTGATCAAAGCCAGAGTACTCAAGCTCCATTGGGGCAGAGGGCTGGTGCTCCACTATCCTTTCCATGCTCAGTGCTTAGTTTTAAGATAATACTCAAGCCAAAGCTACTATGGTAGTCTCAATGTCCAATCATAGACATACTCCTTTATCAAAATCCAAAAAGAACAGGTAAATATTGGAACCAATCATACAGCAAGCATTTCTATATGCATCTATTTTACTTGGGAACTTGTTTGGCTTGTGTTTTCCACCCAATTAGGGAAACAATATTGATGATATCAGTGGGACCAATATTGATATCAATACATCTCACCCATATGCTTTTTGGGAGCCTGTTTTTCCCTTCGGCTCTCCTGAGTCTATTTTGTTTTCACATGCACACTGAGATGTACTCTGACCTGCTATACGATGAGTTTCTTCATACCCCAGGTCCCTTTTCAGGCACCAAAATGCCATACCCAGTGCAGCTTTTGAAATTCCCAGGGAGTAAATGGTGGAGGATGCAGAAAGGAAGACAAGAGTTAGCATGCAGAATGTTGAGGTCAGGTAAAGGCCCCTGTCCTGATGGGAGAGTGGAACTGCAACAACTGCAAAGCATCTAGTTACACACTCGGTAGGTCAAAGTCAGGTGAATCTCCTCTGCCTAGCACCTTGTCCACCTGGCGCACCCAGGACACCCTGTGTTCTTGGAGCTGGCCTTACTCTGGCCCCACGTGTTACTTAGCTGACTGCAGGGAGAGGTGGCTGATTGCTCAAACTGAAGAGGCACACTATGGAAGACCTACGTAAATGCATCTCATGACATAAAGGCAGGGAACAAAGGAGTGAACATTTATACACTGACCTCCACCTCCTCTTGGTCAAAAGTTAGTGCTACTGTGCACTAATATCTAATTTCCTAGTTGTACATAAATGAATACAGGCGATCACATGAAAATGAGGACTAATGGAGGATGAAGTTCCAGGGCAGGAGAAAGGTGTGTGCTTTGTGGGCAGCAAGCAAAGGGCTGCTCAGTTGCACTGACCCAGGTTGACCCCACAGGGAACCAGCTGCTGTTGTGAGAGTGAAACAAGAAAGAGGTGACCCAGAAAAGATGGGGCTTGGTGGCTGGGAGCATTCATTACATGCAAAGCTACTTTAGAAGCCAGTATTTTACTAGGTTCTAATTTAACTTGTGAAGAATCATATCTTCCATGTACTATTACAATCTGTCAGTTAACATCAAATGAATAATATGTAATTTTTGCAGTAATATAGTCTGTTTTCATAAATTTTTCATTTTAAATGTTGTACTCATGTAGGATTCAGACACAATTTGATGAGAGCAAGAACAAATCTTACTGAGGGAAGCCACACACTTCCTTCCTTTCCTCTAGCTGTTGAGGCTGTTGTTGAAATTGCACTGGGCATTCCTGAGGGCTTTAAGGATGAACTTGTCCCCTCGTAGGTCTTGCATGTGCAAGACCTGATACCACTGCCTGATACCACTTTGCCACCATCCACCCTAACTTTCTCTGTTTTAAGACATTGAAAGCTAAAATAATTACCTCTGAAGAGCCATGAGATCCAGTGAGAAACCTGCTGAGAAGTTTTCCTTTCTTGAATAAAATTTAAAACCTAGAAACAAAATCTTTGCCTTTGTTTCCTCTTCCTACTTGAAACACAGAAGTCTTGTTTGGAAAAGCAATATTTCTCCTCTGACTCTGGAAAAAATCCATCTGCTAAGGATTGTGAAACAGAAGGATGGAAGAGTCTAAACAGTGACACACTTGTGACCCACACACTCTGGATTCCCTATCCTGAGAACTAAAGTAACAAAATGCTCTTTCAGAGAACATTCTGTAGATGGATTCTGGGTAAGGAGTCCATTCAAAGTGGAGGTTCCTGTGATGTAAACATCAAGATTTCTAAAGCATGGGACCCTAAATAGGTATTCTCAGACATTTCACAAACACAGTGTCACCCAGAGAGTCTATAAACCTATTGGTACATGGGTGCCTCTGCAGAACTCTTGGTATCTCTGTAGGCGTGTGGGTGTCCTCTACATACGGGTGCCCCAGTCCACACCTGGATGCCTCTCTAGGTATGCAGATGCCTGCATAGATGTTTGGGTGCCTTCTTGACCCCTAGGTGAATCTGCATTTCCAGGTGTTTCTTTTTCTTTCAGAACCAGGCTTTGAACTCAGGCCATTGCACTTGCCAGGCAAGCGCTTATTCTACTGAGCCCTTCCAGGTCTTCCTATAGTCCTTTCCATGCAAAATCTAGTATTGCAATACCTTCAGCAGAATCCAATGGAAGACGGAGACCCAGCCTGTGCTGCAAGAGTTTTCAGTGGCACAGGGAGGATACGTGCACATAGACCATACTGCAATCAAGTATGGCCTAAGACAACCACAGGTGCTTTGAGAGTGGGGATTCTTCTTGGAAGCGGCACCATTTAGTTGGTCTCAGTGGCTGGATATGACATTGTCAACAAAGAATGTACGTCAGCAGCTAATGAAAAGTAGCTTTGTGTATTTGGAGAAAGGCAAACGTGTACGAGTTCTGTTACTGCCAATTGTACCTTTCCATCTCTTCCTGTTTTCATCACCATCACTGCCTGGCCAAGCGGTAGCTGAGACCTTAAGCTCTGCAAGGGCCGAAGGTTGCCTGTGACTTCCCCGCGTCTCCTTCACAGTCTCCCACCCAGGAAAAGTGCTCAGTGAACCTGAGTACATCGCACTGTGGATGGGGAGGAAACTCATTTAATAAACTGTGCTCTTCCCTCCAAAAGTAATTCCTTTCACCAAGCTCTGGAGGAATAAACTGTGCTGAGCAGCATGTTAATGTGCTCCAGGGTTTTGTGCAGCCTGCTCATTCTCTTTTTGAGTAGGACATCTGAACGATCATCTCCCATGCACCAGGCACATAATTATCCTTTTTCCTCTGTCTCCATGGGACCCTTGAGTGCTGCAGAGGCCTGGCACCTGCCTGGAGGCCCTGGAAATAGAAAGTGAAAGAAAAAATATTCAGACATGCAGGGACACAAACCTTAAAGCACAGCCAATCTGCAATCAAAGGTGAGGATAAAGGAGCAAAAGCACCTTGAACATTATCCATGATCTGTTTGCTAAGTGTTTACAGAGCTCTGACTATAAGCTGTGTGGCCCCTGTTCTAAGCAAGGAGAGAGAAGCAGGGAGCAAAGCAATCTAAAGTCCCTGGAGGGATGTATCTACTTGCTAGCAAACAGGAGCAGAAAGCCATCACAAACGTACCAGGTGACATCGGTGAGGAGTGCCATGGTGAAGCAGGACTGTGGAGACAGATGAACGAGCAGGTATGAGACAAGGTGGCCATTCTAGAAGGAGCTATCAAATATCACAAGTGATCAGAGACCTAGAGGAGAGGGTGCAGGGCTACCTTAAGTATTCTGGTGCAAGTAGGGAAAGCTGAGAGCAAGAGGTGCCCAGGAGAGATGCGTGAGAGCTCTCCATTCACGGAATGGTAAGGGGTCAGTGTGGCTGAAGCCAAAGGAGCCAGGAAGCATTCCTGGCAAAGTGGTCCAGGAAAACAGAAGGCTGGTGTCACTGAAGGCCTCATGGGCTCTAGGGGAGCTGTTCCTTGTACTCAGAGTGAAATGAGGAGTTGTTGGAAGGTTGTGAGCTAAGTTAGATGATTTACCACTGCACACTATGTGCAATTGCAGGACACATTTTATATAAGATGCATTTGGCTTCATGAGGTGTGGATGATGGGTGGGCTTCTCAGTTAGTCTGGTCTCCTTTGTTGGATCAAGAGATGCAGCGAACACTGGCTGGATCATGGCTGGGCTCTCACCATCAGCTGACCCATGCACAAGTGTTTGTAACCAAATGTGCTGCCAGGCCCCAGGGTAGTTGGACAAAGAGGCTCAGAGGCTGCCTTTGCAAGGTGCATCTCTTGCTGGCACTCTTCTCCTGCTCTTTGCTTCCTGGAAGCCATAAAGTGCTCAGTTGTGCCCTGCCATGCCCTTCTGACATGGAGCTCCTGCCAGAAAACCTGTTGGCCATGGACTTGAAACCCTGAAATTCTGAGCCCAAAATGAGTTTCTTCTTCAAGGTGTGCATGTCAGGTGGTTTGGCTCAGTAACAGAGAAGCTGACCAGTACAGCCAAGTAGTGAGCTACCTTATGAGCCTGAACACTCAGGCCCGCCAAGAGCCAGCCAGTGTGAAGGGAGGTGCCCCAGTGCCCGGTACCAGCTGTGCTGGGGACTCTCAGAAAAGATTGCCCGGGCCGATTTCTATAAAAGACAGGAAGAAAATTTCCATAGAAAGACTTAGAGGTGGAAAGCACAGGAGAGATAAACATTCTACATAGAAGAACTTGCTATGTTCATGCATGTTTCTAAAAACTTTAGACCTATCAAGGTACAAATAGCAGCAGTCACTACCTTTCAAAAAAACATTGCCTGATTGTCTGCCATCTCTGATTTGGACAAACGCAAGCACAGAGAAACTTACTCCTCAGTAGACCATCATGCTCAGAACTTACTGCACATTGTGCAGTGTCCCAGAGGACTGTTTGATGTTGCTACACAGCATTTCTCACCCTGATGCTCACTTAATCACTGACAAAGTGTATTTGTCCATCTTCCACAGGCAAGGACAAAGGCTTCCAAGGGCAGGGAGCATGGCAGCTCATGTCCCAGCATCTAGCATAACCAGCTTTGTGTACACACCAAAGAATCTTTAACACACACACACACACACACACACACACACACACACACCCCTTCATGATTTGGACTGACTGGCACCAAAGGGCTAATACGTGAAAATTAGACAATTAGCTAAAACTTACCCAGACTTAAGCCTAAGCACCTGAGGATCTGGTGAAGTAGACAAAGGCTCTCCATTGGGATTGGCCTAAATGTTCTTCTGCTTCCTATTGGCAGTCACTATAGTCCTAGAGAAGAGGGAAAGAAAAGCTGCAAAGTGGGTATTTCAGACAACATTCTTATTCAGACAGAGCAAATATGTTCTCTATCCCTCCTGCTATGCAAGGCAAAATCTGAGCCCAAGGCAAGAGCTCAGCCTAACAGTAGAGTGGAAGGGACAGATGCACCAAAGCAGGTAGGAAGAGGCAGCAGTTTTGGAAGGAGGCTGTGTGATGCTTCTCAAATATTTACACATTCAATTAACAGGGAAAAAACATTCACCACAAAATTCTACTCAAGAACGCTGTTCTGTTTTCCAACAGATTAATTGGTAGGTATGATGAATAAGATAAGGCCTTTGGGACATAATCTTATTAAGATTCTGCTGAATGCAAAAAAACAGCTACACTGTTAGGTAAAACAGATATATATATATAATCAACAAGAATTTAGGAGAATTTTCCTCACCTCAAGAAGCTGGATTCATGCGTGAGTCTTGGGAGGGCTGGAGGCGGTTCTGGATAAGGAGCCTGGAGAGCTCTGGACAGCCAGTTCAAATCTAGGAGTCAACTGCATCTAGGAGGCACAACCTCAGGGCAGCACGAAAAAGAAAGGAATGGCATTCACAGGTGCAGCTTGATTCAGGATTCACTCATCCTGTTTCACAGGAAAGAACAAATACTGCTAACCGTTCAGCGCCATCACAGACCTTTGGGCATGCTTGCCAAACATATTGCCACCTTCCATAGTTCACTGAGTGGAGAGGTAGGCAAAATGTGTCACTAGATCACTCCTGCCCCAAGCTCTTACAGATTGACATGTGTTCTCAAAAGTCAACCTTGCTCCAGCCTCATTCTGCCCAACACCTTCAGCACCATGGAGAGAGGAACAGCACCTCCAACTCTCCAGCAAAGAGAGAATTTTACCCAGAATGGAAACCCTTTTTCACTTCAAGCTCTTAGAATGGAATAATTTGATAGGGATTGCATTAAATCTGTACAGCAATTTTGGGAGTATGGCCATCTTCACGATGTTGGATCTTCCTATCCAGGAGCATGGAATATCTTTCCATTTTCTGAAATCCTCCATAATCTCTTTTCTTAGGGTGTTGTAATTTTCTGTGAAAAGATCTTTGACTTCCTTGGTTAAGTGAATCCCAAGGTATTTCA
>PVKA01015860.1:0-49120 GCA_004027165.1 Ctenomys sociabilis
AAAAAAAAAAAAAAAAAAAAAAAAAAAAAAAATATCAGGGCCCCTAAATTTAAAAGACCCAATCCAGAAATGGGCATTCGAGATAAACAAACACTTCTCATAGGACACAATTAAAGAAGCAAATAAATATATGAAAAAATGCTCCACATCACTAATCATCCATGAAATGCTAATTAAAAGAGCACTGAGATACCATCTCACCTCAAAAAAGAATGGCTATCGTAAACAAATCAACTAACTACAAATGGAGAGGTTGTGGGGAAAAGGGAACCCTTCTCCACTGCTGGTGGGAATGTAGACTGGTGCAACCATTATAGAAATCAGTGTGGAGACTCCTTAAGAAACTAGGTCTGAAAATCCCATTCAAGCCAGCTAACCCCCACTGGAAATTTTCCTAGAGGAACTGAAAACATCATAGTGACATGTGTGTACCTGTGTTTATAGAAGCACTATTTGTGATAGTCAAATCTTGGAAACAACCAAGATGCTTGTCACATGAGGAATGGTTGAAAAAAATGTGGTATTTTTATACAATGGAGTATTACTCAGCTGAAAAGAATGATAAACTCGAAGCCTTCATATTTAAGTGGATGCCATTTGAAGACATACTTATAAGTAAAATAACCAGACCCATATGTGCAAATATCATATGTTTTCCCCAGTATAACTCAAAAGAAGAAATAGAAATAGAAATGTATAACACAATTAAAAGGAAAGCGAGAACTTGAGGATTGGACAATGAGGAGAGGGCAAGGAGAAATGCTGAGCAACATGACAGAGGCAAGACCATTCACTTATACATAATAGATGTGTAAGACAATGCTCTTGAGAAACATCAAGAGATTTTTGAAACTAGCAGTTAAGTGGTAGGATTCTCACCCCGACTAACTATGTATGCTGATAGCTGTGAACCAAGCAGCTGCACTGAATTTAACAAAGTGTAATAGAAGGGTCACACTCCAGATGCCTGCAATTCTGGTCTTCTAAATATGTACTTCTTGTCATGACATATCAACTATTACTATACTGCCCTTTTTTTAAAGGGTAGTAAATGAAAAATAAGATGTAAAATGTCACAAGACTGTCATGCTACAATGCTACTATGCTGTATATGGATGGATTCCTAAATATATATGTAAATATATGTAGGAGTTCATTCCTATTTTTTTTTCTTCTTTATATTCTGTACAGACTTAGAGTTTAGTATCTCAATACTTGATGGAAAATACATGTTCCATGTTATGCCTATGATGCCTGATATTTAGACTAATATGTGGGTAAACTGAACTGCATATGTTGCAGGTAATAATAAACTTCTCTTTGGAGGGCTAAAAACATAAGTTTGAAGATGAAAAATTGGAGAAAAAGAAAGGCTCCAAGGTCAGCCAACATTTTGGCCCTAGCCTTTCAAGGTCAGTTGTCGGGAGCCGTTTTAAGATGGCGACCGCTCCTCGCTCCCCCGCCCATCGTGTCTGCCAAGATGGCGCTCATATCCGGCTTCCGGGTTCTTGTTGTTGTGCCTGGGTCCTGCCTATTTAGGGAAATGTCCGCCACTTTTGTGACTCTGCCAATGATATGCGAACACATGTACAACTGTGATTGATCTATGAAACCTATATAACTCGCTCTGGCAGGAAGTTCATTGTTGCTTGCACGTAGGACGCCGCGGCTAGCGGACGCATGTAGAGGCTTGCATCCCGATCCATAAAGGCTTGCTGAACCCGTTACAAGGTGTCTTAGTGTCTTCTTCCGCGGGACGGGAGCGGCGCCGGACAGTCAGTGAAGACTCAGGACATAGGAGAACCTGTACTGCAACATCATGGAACTCAGTAGTGCCCCCAAATTTTCTGATCAAGGAGATTATGGGGCCACAAGAAATGTGCCTAATGATGTATAGTGTGCCTAAGGATATATAATTGTACTGCTATAAGCTTTGGTGTGGATGTATCATCACTGTAATATATTTAACTCTTTGGGGTAAATGTCTAGTAGAAAAATTTCTGGATGCATTGGGATGTCTCATTTTAGTATTTTGAAAGGTCTCCATACTGATGTCCATAATTGCTGTAACAGTTTTCATTCCCAGTAACAATGAAGGAGGGTCCCTTTGTTCAGTCCAGCCTTGCAAGCACTTATTATGCAATTTCTTGATGATGGACATTAGTTTTGGAGTAAGATGATACCTTGGTGTTGTTCTAATTTGTATCTCTCAAATGACTTGTGCCGTTGAACATTTTTTTACATTATTTGCCATTTCTACATCACCTGAGAAGTGTCCGCTCACTTCAGATGCCCATTTTTGGATTAGGTCTTTAAATCTGAGAAGTCTGGTTTTTTTTTTTTTTTTTAGTTCTTTCTGTATTTTAGATAATAGTTCTTTTTGCCTGAAGCATGGCTGGCAAAAATGTCCCCCCCCCCACCCCCGGATTGTCTCTTCATTCTGTTGGTCGTTTCTCTTACTATGCAAAAGATTTTTAATAAGAAGAGGTCCCAGTTTTTGATTCTTCATAATATTTCCCTTGTGATCAGGGTTTTGTTCCTAAGGCCTTTGCCTGTACTAGTGTCTTCAATAGTTCTACCTGTTCTCTCTTCCTCCAGATTTAGGGTTTCTGTTTTAGTAGTAAGATCTTTGATCCATTACACTTGAGTTTGGTGTGATGAGAGATGTGGGTCTAATTTTAGTCTTCAGAATGTGAAAAGCCAGTTTTTCCAGCACCATTTATTAAAGACATTCTGTTTCTTCTAGTGAACATGAATGGCCTTCTTGTCAAAGAAGAGACAGATGCCCGAGTGAGTTTGTAGTTGTTTCCGCACCTTCTAATCTATTTCACTGATCCTTGGGTCTGTTTTTCTTTGCTCAGTTCCATGCTGTTTTTATCACAATAACTTTGTAATATTGTTTAAAGCCAAAGATTGTGATGTCTCTGGACTTGCCTTTGCTGCCCAAAACTTTGACTGGGCTATTACTAAATCTAT
The DNA here is from genome assembly GCA_004027165.1 of Ctenomys sociabilis. Lineage (NCBI taxonomy): Eukaryota > Metazoa > Chordata > Mammalia > Rodentia > Ctenomyidae > Ctenomys > Ctenomys sociabilis. The sequence goes on from PVKA01015860.1 coordinate 2,977, forward strand.
ATATCAATTGTTTATGATTTTTTCACTATGGGCAGGAAGAACTATTTTGATTATATTGGTTCTACCTATATAGGAATATAGGTTATCGTTCCATTTTCTGATGTCCTCCTCAATTGCCTTTTTCAGAGTACTACATTTTTCCTTGTAGAGTTATTTCACTTTCTTGGTTAGGTTAATTCCTATGTATTTAGTTTTTCTTGATGGTATCATGAATGTAACTGTTTTCTTAATTTCTTGGTAAGCTCATTGTGGGTGTACACAAATGCTATTGATTTTTGTATCCTGCTATATTACAGAATTTGGTTATTCTAAAAGTATTTGGGTGGATTTCTTTTGGTCTTCTATGTGGAGGATTATGTAATCTACACATAATAATTCGACTTCTTCTTTCTCTTGTCTGACTGCTCTGGCTAATGTTTTGAGTGCTATCTTGAACAGGAGTGTGACACTGCACAACCTCATTTTGTTCCTGAATTTTAGAGGAGAAACTTTCAGCTCCTCCCTATTCATATGATAAGGCTGTTGTTTGTTGTAAGTGTCCTTATCAGTCATCTTGCTAATTTTAAATAGAAATGCCAAGATTGTTGAGAGGCAGTACTTGCGTGGTGGCTGCCCTCGCACTGTAGGCTGCTCTTCTTTTCCTACCTTTACCTGACCCAACCTCACACTACAGAGCCCGTTTCTCTTTCCACCTTTAATAAAATGTTGCCACCATTTGCACTTGTATTCACCAATTCTTCACCAGTTCTTCTAGAAAGACCTTAGAAATGGCCTCCAGAAGGTGACCCAACACCACCAAACAGTAACACATCTGACTTAGTCAGCCAGGAGCAGCAGGCCCCAGGAGAGGCCATGGGAAACCTCCTGGCACGTGCTCCACAGACTCAGCAACCGCGCTTCTGGGCAGTATGAACTAAGAAATGACCCAGAAGTTATTCACACTTAGAACAAGTGGTTTTCCATACGTCTGTGAGCAGGAATGACAGCAGTGTCCAACTCCTGCAAGACCCTGATCAATGTAGCTCGTGGATCAAAGTAGCTTTGTCCAAGGAGGACATCAAAAAGGTTTTTTTTTTTTTTTCCAACCCAGCCAGTGAGCCACGGCACCCCAAGGGAGTCAGAGAGCACATACTCCCTAGTAGGTAGGTCCTACAGGCCCTTGCAGCAGAAAGTAGCTATATGAAGATGGAGACCTACACTGCCTCAGTGCCCCGCTAAGAATGTGTGTGGGGGTGTGTGTCTTGTTAGGGAATGGCACAGCTGATTGAGAAAGTAGGCATGACCTAGTAATTAGAAGATCCCAAGACACATGGCAGAATATTTTCCAAAGCCCTGCGTGTGGACTTCTCAAGAGAACTCAAACAGATTTTTGATGGGATGGCCCAGGCAATGTCACCCTAAGGAGCAGTGAAATCAAAAGAAGTGTCCACACTGAGGCTTTGCCACTGTGTTCTCTAGCACAGCAGCCACCCTCACAGTGTAGACTGCACTACTTTTCCTCCCTTCACTTGGCCCAAACTCATTCTGCAGAGCCTGTTTCTTTTTTTATCTTTAGCAAAACCTTGCTACCATTTAAAAGAAATTATTGAGAGAAGCAAATAAATTGGGAGTCTAGAATAGTGCCTGTCATGTGCCCACACCATACACATGTTCTTCATCATAATATCAACAGCCTTTGCTTCTGTTGCTAGGTTGTCTTATTGTAAACCTTTCTGATGTCCTCCTTGGACAAAGCTACTTCGATGACTCGTAGCGCACAAAGACACATTAGAAAGGCCTCAATGGTAGCATCTAATAAGGCCGTATTGTATTCTGTGCATATGAACAGCTGTGAAAACAGCCACTCAGTTACTCTGGTGCTGTTCTAGTCAGTAGATATTTGTGTGGCTTTGGGTAGATGAGGTAATGGGGTGGTGGGTCCTGCCAAATGACTCAGTCCACGAAGTCCATGAAGTAGATATTACTAGTTTTCTTTTGCCAGTGCAGGAATCGAATCTCCATGGATATAAGTCTCTATTGCCTATCTGTTAGCAGGTGAAAGCTTTCTGAAGGGTGTTTGACTCTAAAGCCCAGGTTCTCCCCATTTCATTTCTCGGTCCTCCTATGGACTGTGTGAGGCTCAGTGATAGAAGCTAAAGTTGGGAAATTTTGTTTTTTAGGGTTTTTTTCTTGATGAGCAAATTGAATTTTATTTTAATGCCATGTCATTGTCAATGTGTTTAAAAACCTTGAAAATCAGTGGGAGCCCTAGTCCCCTGGGACAGCATGCCAGAGGTACTGAAATGTGTCACTTTTCCCTGCAGACCCCCAGCCATTCTTCCAATTCAAGTCCACATCTTCAGAAAATTAGTTCTCTCTTCAAGTCAATCTACTCCTCAGGTTCCTGGTTTTGCTTTCAAGGAGGGCAGTCAAAATATCTCAAACAGGGAACAAAAATTAGTTGAACTTCCACTTAGATTTGTGCAAGCTGGAGTGAGAGAAGGCCCCACGGATTCCAGAGAAAAGGGCATGGCCGAGATGGAGTACTTCCTTACAGCTTTGTGAAAATGGGGAGAGGAAAAAAAGACCCTGTGGAAAAAAATGACTAAAGAGGATTCAGAAGTGAAGATCCAGTTGATAGATGACAACCTCTTCATAAATGGAGACTTTAGCTCCTAAAAATGGGAAGGGCCTGACGAGGCATCCCAGATCAGATTTGGAATCTGCCACATGGAATAAAAACCATTTGAAGAACAGCTCCTTGAAATTTTGAGGGTAGATAAAATACTTGAGCAAGAGTGTGAAAGAAGAGGAAAAGCCCCAAATGTTAATGAGAAAATGCTGACTTCAGGGTAGTATAAAAAAAATTCAGCTGAGTTTTTAGTGGTGGTGGCTAATTTCTGTGGTCAGACTACAAACTCTGACCAAGCAAAATAGTAGAGAAGGCTAATAAGAGGGGCTTGCAGATGAAAGATTTTGACTCCTGATTTTGTTATTCAGTTTCCTTTTTTCTATTTAAAATAGTCTTTGGTGGCTGGGAAGCCTGCCCTTCCAAGATGAGAGTCAGTGGAGCTGGGTGTTGGTGTGGAGGGGGTGGGCTGGGGGCTAGGAGGGGCAGGGAGACCCCACTGTGCCATGGTCCTGGGTGGAGAAGTCAGACTGCACTTCACAGAGCCTGGGTGTAGTGGGAAGGGACAAGGCAGGAGCGGCAAGCTGGGGATACAGGACCCACCTCAGTCCCCAGCTCAATTGTCTTTTGGTGTTTCTCTGCTGGTGGCATTCTCTGCAGTTTTGGAGGCCTTCTTTTTCTTCTTTTTTGGGGGGTTTTCTGACTTGTAAGACTCTGGAGGAGGGCCTTTAGCTCTGCATCCTGGACCTCCATCTCTGACTTGTAGAGGTCGGGCTTAAAGGTACCGCTGGTTATCCACATGAGGCATAAGTAGGACTGCAAATTTAAACTGGGCAACAAATTCACCCTCCTTCTCATAGAGAACATTAAATGGTTGCAGCAGCTCATGTTTAGTACACTCTGCTGCCCCCATCTGAGACTTCTCATCTTCAAATGCTCTTAAAGTAAATGGCATAGCATCAAAGCACCATAGTGTTTGGACAGGCTGTCGTGTCTGCCTCCTGTGCTATGAATGACTACTACAAAGACAACAATATGCAGTGTATTGATTGTTGTAACTCTCCTACCAACCTGTTTTGAAACTGTCTCATTGCAACTTTTTTCTCAATAAAATTAATTTTAAAAAAAGAAAAGAAAAGAAAAAGGCACATGAGGCTTTCATTTTCAGGCCATTTTCATTTGCACACAGCAGTTCTCCGCCCTGGGTCCTGGCCTGGCTCGCTCCTGAGCTGACATGAACACCCACAGCACATGCACCTCAGATTCAGCCTTGTCATGGGCCTCCTTCTGCAGGTCTGTGGGATTCTGGGTGATGGTCTTCTCTCCCTCGTGATGTGCCACTTCAGCTGATGTGAGAACGAGCCTTCTATTGCAATTAAATGAGTGGGCAGCTTTGTTCCTGGCTTTTCACTTATGTGTTCTGGTTTCCAGGTTTGACTAAGCATAGGCAGCTTCAGCACATAGGTGAGCTGCCTTAATGGTGTTTGCTTTCCTCCCTGTTGCTTGCATCCCCTGAGGCACACCAGTGGCAAAAGTGTGAGCCCCATTAGCAATGAAGCCGTCCACATGAACCCCCAAGCCAAATAGCTCAGTGGATTAAAGCGTCTGCATGAATTCAGCAAAATAATCCAATGGAATCCCCATCTCTGACAACACTAAACAAAAAAAAGGGGTTTATAAATGAAGGACCATTTTGTATCTGCATATAAAAAATAGGACAGATATACAGCTACTTTCTCTTAATTCAATGAGAAGAAAGATTTGTACTAACAGTGGTTGGACAGGATATCATGTCTGCATCTAGTACTATGAATAACTACTACAAAGACAACAATATGCAATGTATTAAGTATTGAAACTGTCGTATTAAATTGGTTTTGAAACTGTCTCATTGCTATTTGTTTCTCAATAAAGTTAAAGAAAAAAAAAAAAAAAAAAGAAAGCGCCTGTAAGCAGGCACAGAGGCCAGGCTTTCAATGCTGGACCTCCTTGCCAGTCCTTTTCTGGGGGGCACTGAGACAGCAATTGACACGGGGCGCAGTGGTGTGTGCCTGTAATCCAGCTCTGGAAGGCTGGCTGTAAGCAGGCAGATCACTACAAATCCGATCTAATAGTGAGACCCTTCCCTAAAACACACACACACACACACACACACACACACACACACACACACTTTCACTAATCATGAGGAAACAGCCAGACTGATCTGGGATGTTCTAGAAGACATTCCACACAACTGACCCACGCTGTTTAAAAAACAGTATCAGAAAAAAGAAAAAAAGCAGGGAGCCTGCTCTGTGTTAAACTAAAGAAGAAACAAAAAAGAGTGAGGCGGCTCTGCCGCGACAGCTCCAGGTCCAGCGACGCGGGCCTGTGCTGCCCGCTCACGCCCGCGGTCCTGGGCGCTCCTGGGACGAGCCGTGGTCAGCGCGTCCGCACACTCGCCTCTGGGAGCGGATCGCCACAGCCGTGGACCTGATCAAGGGAGCAGCGTCACTTTCTCAATCAAGAAAAGGAGGCACAGAAGGGGGTGCGAAGCTGTGCAGCAAAGCGAAGGCAGAATTAAGCTTTTCACAGAAAGTAGGAGCTGGGAAAGTAGCTGTTAAAGAATCTCACTCGAAAAGCACGAATCTAACACATTTGAGAGCCATCGTGGAATCCGTGGAAAACCTGGATGAAGTGGTTAGTGTCTTCGCGTCTTTGGGTACACAGAGAGCTTAGAGAAAAGCAGACCTGTGATAGACGTCGTTGCAGATGGTGACCATATTCAGGTGAAAGCCATTGGTCAGAAGGCTGAAGCAGGGCAGGGGCCACGATGGTGACAAGACAAGAGCATCACCGAGCAGGCTGAAGACTTCCTCCGGTCTAGTCACCGGCAGCTGTGCAGTATAACAACCCCCACATCATCTGTGCATCTGACAGCAGTGTCTTCCAGCCCCGTGGCAGAGACGCTCAAGGAAATGGGTATATCTATGAGGGGAGACATAGCAGCAGAGAACCCCGCTGGATCACCCTGAGCTGCGGCTGCGTGAGAGTGACTCTGGTGATGAGCGCTGGGAACGTCTGCAAGTAACCAGACTAGACCGAGAAAATATCCCAGCAAGCTTTGCATTTCCAGCAGAGATTACGGTTGACGTGTGTAAGAGTCAACCGGACACTAGTACCCTAGTCACCCACGTGTCCGCTCTCAGTTCTGGAGGTTGCCGCTTCCTCTCCAAAGAAACAGTGCTCACAGAACAAGAGAGGAAAGAGCAGCTTCTACTGCAGCTGGAGGCATTTATGAAACACAAGGAGTTGTTTCCTTGTGAATCTGCTGTGAAAGATTTTCAGTCTATTCCAGATACCTTAGGTGGACCTGAAAAGAGAGAAAGAGAGTTCTTGGGACAGGAGACACCTTAAAAGCATCACACACACACACACACACACACAAGCCATCACAATGACTGCCAATAGTGGTTTCATCAGAGCTGCACACAACCAAGGTGTTAAGTTTAGTGTGTTTATCCATCAGCCTGGAGCACTTATTGAGAGTAAGGAGGCTCTAGCCACCCTGTACAGAAAGATAATATAAATGGTAATGGACATTAGTGGTACCCTTTAAAAATTGCACAGAAATAAGTTATTTATGCCAAAGGCCAGGTCTTCCTATATAAATTATGGGGAATAGGGTCTATAGCAAAAGTGATACTTAGAACTCTTAAACCATAAATTCTTTCTTTCCTTTTTCTCTCTTTTGTATTTTAAGGAAGGACTACAGGGTGTGCAGGGTCTCACTACTAGATTGGACTCGTACTGATCTGCCTGTTTACAGTCTCCCGAGAGCTGGGATTATAGACACATGCCACCATGTCCAGTCTCAGTCCCCTTCTCTGTGTGCCCTGGGGGCAGGGCCAGCACAGCAGGCCTGGGGACCGAACCCCTGGCCCCTGTGCCTGCTTACAGGTGCTTTAATCCATGGAGCTATTTGTCTGGCCCTCAGAAATTCTTTATGTGTGGCATCTATATTTAAAGTATATAACCTAAAGTGGACAAAGCACAAGAGATAACCTTATTTATCAAAGTGTCTATACTGTAGCACTTACGTGTGTAAGACTTTTAGGTGTCTCACAGTACTCCTGTTTGACCCAGTAGGGTCACAGTCTCCCCGCGGCCAATCGCACCTCATGGAATATGGCTGCACTGCATCCTGCGTTCATTAAATCTTTGGAGAAATCTCTGAAGCCTGGTTTTCATTTGTATTGATTTATCTCTCACTTGATGTGGGTTGGCTGGGAGGTAATCGTTTATAATTAGATTAAAGTTAATGACAATTAATGAAAAGAAACACTTGATTAGTGTGTGTCAGGCACAGTGCGGGGGGTATGTTCACAGAGTGTACATGATGCCAAAGAAACGAAAGCACTGCACTCTGCTCGTGCAAGCGCTATGCATCTCTTGACACACCCTTGTGAAAGAACAGGTGACAGACGATCCTACTCTGATCAGATACCCCAGGACCTATAAGGCAAAATGCCAGTTGGAATAAATTGAATAACAATGACATGGGAGAAGTTTAAAAATCAGATTTTAGCTCCATCCACCCCACACTTAGATTATGAAACTACCTTTACTGTTCCGTTTATAAGTGGCGAGTGGCAGCTGCATTGAACAGCCATGAAGCGGTGATGGGAGGGTCCACGCCAGCGTCATGACACACACGATTAAAAATGATTCTCTATGGTCAGGCGTGGTGGTGCATGCCTAACCTCAGCACTAAGGGAAACTGAGGCAGGAGCACTGCAAGTTTAAGCCCATTCTGGGCAATTTAGTGAGATTCTGGTAAAAATTTCAATTTTTACCAATTCTGGGGGAATTAGAAATGCAGTTCAAAAGACCCTTGGTTCAATCCCTAACACCATACACATGAATAATATATATAATATATATATATATATATATATAATATATATATATTATATATGTATATATGTATGTGTGTGTGTGTGTATGTACACACACAAAATAGGATAGATATACAGCTACTTTCTCTTAATTCAATGAGAAGAAAGATTTGTGCTAATAGTGTTTGGGCAGGATATCATGTCTGCATCTTGCCCTCTGAATAACTACTATGAAGACAACAATATGCAATGTATTTATTATTGTAACTGTCTACTAATCTGTTTTGAAACTGTCTCATTGCTATTTGTTTCTCAATAAAATTAAAAATAAAAAAGAAATGTCTAAACTTCTATAGACCCAGCTTTTTAAAAACTTGTTTGCAATAAAAAACCCAACATATAGCATATTGTTTACAGTGAGAATTTGAACTTTGGACCTTAAGTATTAGGCTAAGTGTAGTAGCTTTCTCATTTGTGAGAAGGGAAGGCCAGGATCCAGCAATAATGTTGGGGTCGAATTTGGCTATTAGGCTCCAAGAACACTAACACAAATGCAAAACTAAGTGTGGTCTCGCAGGGGAACTGAGAGCACATTTTCTAGGCAAAAGGCAATGACTGGCTTCCAATGCATCATGGAGAGATACACTGTCTAACATTCAAAATTGAACTTAGGCTTTGTGAGCAGCTATTAAGGTGCTAAAATCCTTCATAATAGTAACTGCCACTCATTCTTATAATAGTGTGTTATGGAAAGATAAATAATTGTCCTAAGGAATTAGTCTTGAGACAAGTAAATTAATATAGTAAATTATGTTTAAAATACTGAAAGTCTAGAGTGAGGGAGTAAATCTTGCTGTGGAATCAGGAGATCAGTGATGTTTGGGGTGTTGGATGTGAAATCTTGGAAGAAAGGGTGCTCAGAAGCAAAGGGGTAGGACTGGAAGAGTTACAGAAGAGGGGATACTGGGGCCTATGCCTGGCCCAGGCTCAAGTGCGCAGTCTGTAAAACTAGAAATGAAACTAAAAACATAGCCAAAATTCCTGACAGTTTGCCATTAGAGAACCATTGGAGATTTTTAGCAGAGCACTCCTTGTGATCAGCTCTCTTTAGAAAACAACGAAAACAGTGCGGGAAGAAGGTGTGGGGGTTATGAAGCTGTCGCAGCAGCCGCATGCAGTGAGGGTGCCGAGATGCCGAGAGCGGACGGGTGCTGTGCTTGCTGCGCGTTCGATGGGCCTGCCATTTAATACATCTACTGGGTTGAAAAACGAAAAAAAGCAAAGGCAGTGCTAAGACCTAGACTGGAGGGGATTCAGGGTCAGAAATTTTATTTATTTATTTTTTGTACCTTTAGGGAAGAGTCTACAGGTGTTCAGGGTCTCACTACTAGATTGGACTTGTAGTGATTCTCCTGTTCACAGTCTCCCCAGAACTGAGATTGCAGGCACATGCCACCATGCCCAGTGTCAATCGCAGATTTAGCTTGCCTCTGGGGGCGGGGCTGGCACAGCAGGCCTGGGGAGCAACCCCCCCACCTCCCCACCCAGCCCCTGCACCTGCTTGCAGGTTCTTTATTCTGCTGAGCTACTTGGCCAGCCCTTAACAGTTTTGATTATGCTTTTATTGACCTCTCACATTCAGGCAAAGACTTACCTGAATATAAAACCTTAGTTTTAATAAATGCTATTTTTTCACCAAAATTTTGAAAAGCACCGTTATGTCTATCACTGGTATTAATCTGTTTCTCGCCCCTCTGAAAATGCTTGCTTTTCTTACCGGGAGGCCTTTAGAATTTTCTTTTGTCACTGATGTTCTCAGATTTCATCATCAAGAATTTTATTGGACTTACTCTTGTGCTTTATGCGAATTCTAATCTTTGTGAGTCCTTTAAATTTGAGATCTTATAATCTTCTTTTATTCTTGGCTATTATTCCTTCAAATGTCTCCTGCTCTTTCTACCCTAAGCTACATTCATCGCTTTCTGAGAATTCCACTCTACAGATCTCGACTTTTTATGGCTTTCTTCCATATCTTTTAACTTTATCTTCTGTGCTACTTCTCTAGTCTTTTCTGATGTTTCTCCATAGACTTCTTTAACCTGACATTTTGACTCTCCAATTTCTTTTTATTCTATATATTCTGCTATTTATCATATTAATTAAGTTCTTTGTTTTGGCAAAGATATTTTTGTTGCCAGTCTTCCATTGGTTTTCCTTCAAATTGCTTTGCTTATTTCATATTTATAATTTTATTTCTTTGATAATTTTCCTTTGTACACTTAAATTTTTTTGTTCTACTTGGTCAATTAATTGTGTTTTCTCCTTTAAGAACAGTTTAATTTTTTACAGTGCCTGTGTTCCTCAGGAGTGCTATTTTTTCCTCCCAGGAATTCACATTCCTGGCTGGTACATTGGTACCCCGGCTCATGAACTTAATTTGTTCTGTGATTCTGGTGCTGAACTGAATTGCTTCTGAACCAAATCAAATTTTCCCATAATGCTCAGTGTAAATACTGTTAATCCACTCTGAACTGCATGCATTTTTTAAATCAAAAAGATGAAGCAAGTGCAGTCCTTGCTGAATAAAAAGAACCCTACCCTTATTTGAGTCAGCTTCTGGCATGGGTGACAGGAAGGTGGATGGGGAGGGGGGTTTGTTTTTACTTATTTATTTATGGATTTTTGAGACAGGGTCTTGCTATGTTCAGTTCAGACTGGCCTTAGACTTACTATGTGGCCCAGGGTGGCTTCAAATGCACACAATCTTCCTGGCTCAGCCTCCCGGGTGCTGGGATTACAGGTGTGCACCACTACTCTTGGCTTGGGAGGGGGTAATTGTTTGGAGGAAAGTCCCCATCCATAAGGACACCAGGGAGATCTCCTGCAGGGTTTCCTCTCTTTGTCTCTTAGTTGCATCATCAATTTTGATGAAAGATTTGCCTAACGTCGTGTGTTATTTCTTGTGCTGCGTAACTCTTCAGAGATGAAAGATTGTGTTACCGTTCATCAGATTCAAAGCTGCGCTCATTACAGTAATGTTGGGGTGATACACCTCAAAGAAGCCCTGGCATTCGCTGCACTTTCTACCATGAATTTTATCCCATCGCTGCCCCCCTGTCCCCCTCTTCCTCAGTGGGTGCTTCCCCAACGAGCGCCCTCTGCGGTTCACCCTGGAGCTCAGCAAGTTCTGTCCTTGGCCCCTTCTGGTCCTCAGCTAGTTCCTCTGTGTCTGCACCATCGACGTCCAGACCCAGACTCTCGCCTGTCACACAGCCTCCTCCCACCTGGGCAGCAGACCTGCAAAGTCGCCTTCAGTGACATGCTCTGGCCAACGTCTCCTCCAGGCCTAGTCCAGTACGTGACATCTCAGGCTTTGTCTGTGAGGTTGATGCAGGAGAGGACACTGAAATGCTCCTTCCAGAACTCTTTAAAAAAAATAGAGGACATCTCTTCAGTGACATTAAAACAGTGAACAGAGCCTTTGTGTCCAGCTTCATGGAGTTGCAGGTCACTTGCTGCCCATGGGCTGCAGAAAAGGTGTCATGCTGGGGAGAGGAACTTAACCTTTATGAAGAGATGCCCACCGTTCATATGGTCCACCAAGGCTGCAGGATGTGCCAGGGCGCTGTCCACAAGAAGAAAGCACATTTCAGGCAGTCTGTTGTCAGAAAGTTTTCTTAACAGTGGTACAAACTCCCCGGGGAAGCCATTCCATGAACAAGTGTCTTGGGACCCAGGCTTTTGCACTGGCCCCCGCAGACAGGCAGTCTGGCCTCATTCATGTCCTTCTCCCTGAGTGAAAGGGGTCTGGGCATGGTGCAGCAGTAGTGGCCCACCTTCACATCAGCACTCGTGTCCGCACACAGCTGAGGGTCAGCTGTCCTCCTTGGGCTGGTGCCCCGGAAGTGCCTTTTCTTCCTGCGTGATATGGGTTTTGTACAGCAGCTTCTTTTAGGAGAGCCTTGCTTTATTGCTTCTGAACACCTGCTAGCCGTGCATCCTTCTGTCTTCATGCATTCTGAAAATTTCTTTATGGGCTCCTGCAGCGGCCTTGCCCCATCTGGAAGCCTGGCCACATCTTACCACAGTGCAGATGTCTCTTCTGTCGTGGAATGTATGAAATCATCCGCTAGTGGCTTCCGCTCGTCATCTGCTGCCCTCGTGGTGGTGTTTCTCACGGCGCGTCACAGCACAATCTCCTGGCTTTTTCATAGGTCACAGCTTCATGCGAGCCATCCCCTGCCAACAGTTTCTTGTCCAGCCATGCTCACAAAGGGTTTCCACCTCCTCTAGCACTGTGTGCTCCACTCAGTTAGCATCACAACTCCTTTGCCACATAAGCTCCTTTGATGGCATTTTTATTCTTTAAAATAATCAAGAGGCTGAGGAGATGGCCCAGTGGAATAAGCACTTCCCTGGCAAGCACAAGGACCTGAGTTCAATCCCCGGTTCTGCAAAATAAATAAATAAATAAATAAATAATAAATAAAATAAAATAAGATTGTTGACTTCACCATCTTGTTCTCTGAGGCCAGAGCAGTCACACAAGGACCACACTCAGGCTTTTCTTTCCTTTCTTTGGTAGAACTGGGGATTGAACCCAGGGCCTCATCCATGCATGGCAAGAGCTCTACCCCTGATCCACATCAGCAGCCCCTGACACTCATGCTTTTGTGCAATTTCCTTCTTCAATTCGATGGTTATTTTCTTTAAAAACTTATTCTGACCATTTTTGCTCTGCCCGTTCTTGTCACCTTCATTACTGCTCTGCATTTTTTTTTTTGAAATTTTTCTTTTAAAGAGAAAACAACAACAAAAACCAAAGAGAAACAAAACAATACTGAATTTCAAAATAAGACCATAGTAAATTGACAATGATTGTTGTGTTGCACTCTGTTATCTTCAAAATAGTTGCTCAGATTACCAGATATAGGAATGTAAGATTGATCAATTAAACTACTCTAACTTTTCCTTTCAATAGTTCAATAGAGATTAGTAATATAATTATCTTGCTCCCTGTGAACTCAGCTCTGTCCAAGAAGGAGCTGTACGGAGGCAGCACAGAGGCAGTAGAGACTCTGGTTTTGGAGACTCGACTGGGTCATTTACTATGTTGCTGTTTTTTTTCTTTTTCTTTGTATTTTAGGGAAGGGTCTACAGGGTGTTCATGGTCTCACTACTAGATTGGACTCATAGCGATCCTCCTGTTTACAGCCTCCCAAGAGCTGGGATTACAGGTGTGCACCACCACGCCCCATCTCAATTGCCTTTCAGTGTGTCCCGGGGGCAGGGCCAGCTCAGTAGGCCCGGGGTTGAAAACCCTGGCCCCTGTACCTGCTTGCAGGTGTCTTAATCTGCTGAGCTATTTGGCCGGTTCATATATTGCTTTAATAACTTCTTAAACCTTCATTGTCTTCACTGAAGAATGATTGTGATGACCACTTATATCTGGCAGTACCGGCTTAGAAATTAAAGGACATCTACAACTAGAAAGCACCTGAAGTGGCCCCTGGAATCAAGTGTATGATAACTTGCTATGGTTTTATTTGTACTTAACCCCCATGGCTTCTAACATAAGGGGCAGAGTGGACAATTGGTCCAAGAATACTAGTCTGTGTGCCCTGCATAGTCTTAATCTAGCTCTGGCTCGCTGGAAGGATTCCTGGAAAGTTCCGGAAGAACATGACCAGATCTCTGTGTAAAAGTTCCTCAGTTCACTCCTATCCTCTCGTTCAGGTGTCCACTCCTACCTCACTTCTGCTTCAGCACGTGCCACTGCCTCTGCTAGAAATCAGAAAGACACGACAAGTAATAGTTATACAATGACATTTGTCTTTTTTTTCTTACTTTTTGAGACAGGGTCTTACTATGCAGCTCAGGCTGACCTTGAACTCACTTTGTAGCCGAGGCTGTCCTTGAACTCCCAATGATCTTCTGCCTCAGCTTCCCAGTGCTGAGGTTACAGTTGTGCACCAGATTTGACACCTGTCTTGTAGAGAGCTGCGAATAGCCATGCCTTAAAGACACAGCCACACCTTAAAGACACAGCCACACCTTAAAGATGGCGCTGGCTTCCGCCTTCCACCCCCACCTGGGGGTGAGTGCTCTCCATAGCAAACAACTTCTCATTTGGCTAAGGCTAAGACTAGGGCGTTGCTTCCGTGTACCTGGACCTATCGGCTGTGCCCACATGTCACTCCAGGGTTGGACGCCTTGTGGTATATAGCTTGGGGCGGGCTTGCCCGGGAAAAGAAGCAGTAGCAGGGAGGAGCGGCGGAGGAGCGGAGCAGGCAAGCAGAAGAAGATTGTATAGGGGCCCTGAATAAACCGCGGAAAGAAGAGCTGGTTGTCGCGTCTTCCTTGCCGACGAGGTTGCACGCGACACTGTCTTAATATTCTATATATGTGAACTGAAATAAATTCAGAAGTATTGTTTTTTCCCTGCAGTCCAGCTCTTCATAAAATACTTTAATTCATATTCTTCTCAAGCAACCGCCATATCCGTGACCTCTTCATGTGAGGGCCATCTATTTAAATGGTGTGAGAATCTGAACACTCAAATCTGTGCTTGTCGTGGTCACTAAGAACTGTATCCCGTCGCCTGCACACACATCTGCGAAATGATAGGAAGGAGGTTTTTTAATTCATTTCACTCGTTCCGTTCATTTTGACCTTGGAAGGGTGATTTTAAGAAGCTTTGAGTCATGCTTTTTATTATCACTTCTCTGAATTAATAAATCTATGGTAAGCTGTTTTGTTTAAATGACTTTTTCCAGGTTCCTTTCATTAGCACCCCAAAGTTCCACTAGTTGTCACTATTTTAGGCAAATGCATCTCTGTTGTTCAAACCACTCTGTTCTCAGCTTAGTAACTGTGCTGTTCCCCTCCCGTACTGGGAAGACTGCTGAGGTATTGTCCATGGAGCAGCACGTTTTGATGGATAATTTTCAAAAATAATATCTCTCAGCTTACATCTTAGCATACATGGTATTTATTTTCTTACAAGGGTAATGACATCAGCTGGTTTATTGGGTTGTAATGAAGATTAAATCTGATAATTTAAGTAAGGTCTGTGATACACCACCCAACTCACTGTGAGAGCTCTAAAACTTCTGCATTACTGTTATTTTGGCCAGGCAACACTGCATTGTAGATGTTCCCTTCCGTTGCCAGAGCAGACAGAAACAAGATAAAATGGACTTAGAATTCTTTTCTCCTTTCTCTGGCTGTGGGTATATACAGGCCTGTTTTGAGTGCACAACCTTTTCAAAGCGACTCGTTGGAAGATTTTACCGGGATTTGTAATACATCACCAGTAGGACTGCTAGCTGCACCTGTCGGCTTGTATCCCCTTGGGAAGCCATGCATGCTGGGATATTACCTTACTTATCTGGACATATTTGGACAACCTCCTTTCCTAAGTCTTAGCTGCTGCTTGCAGATAGCATTGATTTCTCACCAACTCAGGCTCAGAATCCTAAGTGTGACTCATGGTGAAAGAATCTGAGTTCTTTCTGCAGATATATGGGCTTTGTTCTTTTTCTCTGGCATAACAAGGACTTCAGAAGCTACTTTCTGTTAAGGCTTTTAAAAACACAGATGATGAGAGAAAACAACCCTCCAACTCCTTGGAAACAACAGTAGCAGACTTATTATTTCAACACCTCTGTGGTTTGATTTGCAAGGGATGAGGAGAATATGCCACCCTGTTTGTCTCCCTGTTTTTACCCTGAAATGATAAGGAACTGTCCAATTGCAAGAATAATAGTGAAATTGGACTGTGCCCCTTCACTACTACTTTCTCCACCCTATGAAATTGCAGATCAAGCAGAGAGCAGTTCGTGTGCAGTGTGATTATTAGGGCAAAGCAGCGGGGCTGGGAAGTGTGCTTTCTCGTCACACACAGGGAAGCACCGTGCTCATGGCATGTAGAGGGTGAGGTACTTTAAGGCAATTTGGCTCAAGTTTGGAGAACAGTTCCCTATCAGAATGGATTTGAATTTGACATGGACAGCAGGCAGGCAGATGTGAATCTACTAGCATCTGCAGCATATGAAAGTTAATTTTTCACAACTAGTAAGATATAAATATAGCAATGTTTCTCATTTTAAAGTGTCATTTACATGAACCAGAAATGTGGTATATTAGGGAAGAAAATCTCAGTCTATAAATAGTCTTTGCCTGAGAGCCTGCATCTCTGAGGAGCTGAGCAAGGGAAGTGGGAGTCCTTCCCCTGAACGTGAGCTTAAACCCTCTGTCTATGCAACATTTGCCTTTGGTTGTCTGAAAACACATCTTACACATCATTCTCTCTCTCTCTCTCTCTCTCTCTCTCTCTCTCTCTCTCTCTCAAGCTTGGTCCTCTTTCTCAATTGCTTATTTATGTGACATTGTTACCCAGTTAGTTAAATAAATCTAAGAGTCATCCTGGACACCTTCATCTAATTCATCTTACTCCTATGTAAGTGTCTGCCTTTCCTTCTCCTCGGTGTGACCTCCCTATTCTAAGATACCACTGGAAGTCACTAGGTTGCCGTAGCGCATGTGTTTATGACGCATGTGGACTTGTATGGGTCAGGAGTGCTAAGGCACGTGGACACAGAAGTTGATTGTCACATGAAGAACCACGAACTAGAGCCAGGCCACGTGGGAGGCCCACAAGGACAGCAGGGTGAAGAGGAGATTTTACTATGACTTCCATGAGTGGGCTGGGCAAGGAAGGCTGAGGACTGCCTCTGTCAGGCTCTAGGGAACAGGACCCTTCCCTACTGTCGAGTGCGCTAGCCTGGGTATTAGGGTCAAGAGCAGGATATAGAGGAGGGTGGTGTCGGGTGAGAGCATTGGGCTAGTTGTTTTGCTGGTGAAAACCAGAGGCCAGCTAGCATCGGGCACTGGTCAGCCTTGGCAGGGTGGTCTTCCGGGATCAGCTAGGCCTCAAAGGCAGAAACCTTAGACACCATGTAGCCAGTTTCCTCACATCCAGCCTCCTCCACCAGAGATTCAGTTTCCTCACAGAGAAGGAGCCCAAACATACTGATATACCTGGGCACAGTGACGAACACTTGTAATTCCAGGATGCTCGGAGATCTGGGCAGGAGGAGTGAAAGGCCTGACTTAGGAATGTAGTGAGATCCTGTCTCAGTTAAAAAAAAAAAAAAAATTTGGAATGGGCTGGGGATATTGATCAGTGCGAAGGATATGGGTTCAATCCCTTTAAAGTGCACACATACACACACACACACACTAAAAACATTGCTCCTCGGTCTCATCGTGACCCTCTCCTTTGGTGGAAAGGAGGCCACTTGGCTACTTTCAGATGTCTACACATGCTGGGACAGTTCTGTGTGGCTTCTTCCCTCTCCCTCATCTCTGGAGCGCCTCTGACCAGTTTGGAACGAGCAGTTCAAGGCCGCTTCTTGGGGGCAGTGCTCTCATTCCCAGACAGGGTCGGGTCTCGGACCTTGTTTCAGGCTCCTGCACTGTTTCACGATCCACCTTCAGGGGACTCCTCAAAGCCCGGGTGTGCACATGTGCTTGTGTAGCTGTGCTCTGCTGCCAGAGAGCCATGGAGCCAGAACTGGCTCCGCCTGACACAGAGGGCCTCCGTACACCTGGACGCTGTCGATAAAGATGCGCTAAAGGAGTGGGTGAATGCCAGGTTTGATTTAGGATATAGACGGTATCTTTTTTTTTTTTTTTAAATG
This sequence comes from Ctenomys sociabilis, assembly GCA_004027165.1. Taxonomy (NCBI): domain Eukaryota; kingdom Metazoa; phylum Chordata; class Mammalia; order Rodentia; family Ctenomyidae; genus Ctenomys; species Ctenomys sociabilis. Next base: position 20,169 of record PVKA01015860.1, read on the forward strand.
TAAGTACTGAGTTGGAAAAACAGAAATGGTTTTCCCGAGCCTGCTTTTTAAAGGCTGCCCCAAGTCGATAGAACCTGGCTCTGAGTGATGGGAGATTGGAAACAATGGGAGCCACACCGCGCTGTCTCCCCTGGGCACTGTGGGTCAGAACAACGAGGCATCCGGCTAGATCTAGGACATGAAGGAAATGGAACTTGAAGAAGCATAAATAGACGGAAGTTTTTCCTTTCTCATGAAGATCATCTGAAAACTACTCTGAAAAAAGGTGGTGTGTGGTATAGGTAGGGAAGTTCTTACTTGCTTTTCTCTTCATTGTTTATGTAAAAATGTAGTTGTGAAGAGGTGGCGTGCTGCTAACCTTCTTCCGCTGTTTTTAAGAAGTGTCTATAAGCTGGATTAGTTAAAATTAGAGTTGAACTCCAAGTACTGTAGAGCGCTCATGCCTCAAATGTTAAAGAAGATGGAGAATGTCAAATGAGTGACTCGACAAAAGGCAAGTGCCACACAACAGAGCAGACGATTCCCGACGAGAAGCTCCGCTCGCCTAGTGGGAGGGGGCGAAGCTCCTGGCGTCTGTCATTTCTGAAAGTGTAAGGGATTTTTTAAAATTGCCTTTTTATAGGATAACTATCTGCCTCCTACTTCATTTGCCCTCTCTGGGGCTTATTTTCCGCTGAGGTTGGAGGAAGTAATATAAAACTTTGTCAGTTAAGGCTGAGAATGAGTGCAATTAGTTCAATCTGATGCTATAGCCAGCTGGTCATGCGACTGCGGCATATATTTGATCGGCAGAATACTGTTCTTTGCCCTGAAAAGAGTTTAAAGGTTTTTAATAAATAGTTTGCAACACATGAAATTAAGAGATGACACATTAACAGCCATATCTTTTATCAAAAAATAGGACACCCTAGGAGCTCTGAGACCTTAAACGGGGCACATACTCCCCAGAGTGCCAGAGTCCTATGTCATCCTTGTATTTTTATATTTCTTGCATGGCCCTGTAGGTATTTGACTTTGCAATTCTTAAAATGTAAGATATATGCAATTGCATGAATTCCTCACTTGCTCTGACTACTGAGAGGAACTTTTAATAGTCTAATCCACATGGAAGGCCTCTTTCTGAAATCCTGGCTGGTGGTACACTGTAGTCCGGATGCAGTGTGATAAAACATCTTCTTTTTAAATAAAATTCATTTTATCGAGAAATAGCAATGAGAGTTTCAAAACAGGTTAGCAGGACAGTTACAGTAGTTAATACATTGCATATTGCTGTCTTCATAGTAGTTATTCATAGTACAAGAAGTGGACATGATATCTTGTTTAAACACTGTTAGTACAAATCTTTCTTCTCATTGAACTAAGAGAAAGTAGCTGTATATCATCCTAACTAATTTGTATATACAGATATATATATATATATATATTTCACCACAAAATGGTCTTTCATTTACATCCCCCTTTTTTGTTTAGTTTTGTCAGAGATAGGTATCCCATTGCCATTAAAATATTGTAGATGTGTGGATTCAGCAAAATAATTCAGTATAGTCCAGTAGACCATAATAATAGTGGGTTATCTGTAGGACTGGCAATGTCCTTGACTTGCGCCTTTTACAGCTCAGCATATTAATATGGCTTTATGTTTTATACCTCATGTTTGTACTTCTCTTCTAGATGGTTAAGACCAAGGTAAAGCAAGACCTATGTAACAAACAATGTAACTTCTGTATCTGCCAAGGTCAGTCAAATCCCCTCAGGATTTACCCTGAAACCCTGTACGGCAGTTTGTAGATCTTTTGTCAGCATCAGCCTTCTGGATGAGTCATGGTCATTGCTTGACCATTTTGCTTTCAGTGAAAGTCTGAGAGAATCTTTTCTCTATAGGTGACTCTCCTTAGGCACACTCTACATCATTGATCACTTTCTTCTATAAAAGATCTTCTTGGTTACTTCTTTGTGAGCCTTTGAAGGCTAATTCTGATAGACTTTGTGTTTTTAAGGATTTAAAGCACTTATTTCTTAAAAATAATCACCAAGAAGTTCCCGTCTTCTCTGTAGTAAAAGAACAGTGTCTGGGCTACTTGACTCCTAAGACATAATTGGTGGTTTTTCAATGCTGCATAAAAATGTCACTGTGTTGTTGACTTAGTTTTCTGGAAACGCCTAAGTATGTCATCTTGCAAACATCCTAATTTGTTATAAGAAAAATCCAATATGGTCATAGAACTCATCTATTTCTCTTGTTTTATCTTTCACCTCTAGATTCACTCTCAAATAATTGGCATAAAATTTGGATAATGAGCAACGTGGGGACACCAAAGAAGTAGAACCAAGACACAGATCAGGGTAAAAAAATGTATAAATAAATCAAGAAACACATCATAGCTGCACTTGGTGCTCTTTGTGGTGAGATTTCTGGTGTTCGTGCTTTCTCATTATTCATAGATATCTACATAGTGATAAGTGATTGAATTCACAAAATTGAAATTAATTTCCAGGGCATTTTTACCACGGGCTATAAATATTAGTAAATAATAGGATTCAATAAGTAGAAAAATTAAAAGTGATGTTTATAAAGCACACATACATGCAAGCATGACCATGCTTGTGATCGCCAAGGCTGACCTGATGGACTTTGCTATCCAAAGCTCCCACATGCAGTTTCAACGAGCTGCCAACAAAACATATTTGGAAAAAATTGCATATGTACTGAACACACCCAGGTTTTTGTTTCTTTTTATTTCCCAAACAATAAAGAATAGTACGTTGGTTATGCACAAAAGCTATGCCATGTCACATGAGACTTGACTATCTGTGGACTTGGGCAGCTCTGGGGTTCCTCAGACCGGACCTCCACAGACACCAAGGATGACTCCATACACCCACAAAGAGTGGAATAACTTAGAACCTTTCCAAGAAGAGCTAAGTTTAATGATAGGGTCAACTGGCTTGGTTTGTATCCCAAAACTCTTAGGCTTACAAAATGCAACACCTCTATATCCTTATGCCTGAATCTGTGATTTATGGAAAACCTTAACATTTCTCCACCTTTCCAATCCTTCATTATTGGCCCAGAGCAGGGTTCTGTATGCAGTAGTATCTGCTGTAGCAATATGCATTGACTGATACCCAGTCCCTTCTCTTCCTGGAGTGCTGGTACCGCAAAGCCTTTGTGCTTGCGAGGCTGTTACCTTAGCCCGGTCCCGGCCGAAGTGGAATGGCTAAAAGCACTTAAAATTTAGTCTCTATGGGCTTCCAGAGAGTGCCCATCTTTCCCTCCTCCTGATTTAAAGTCTTCCCCTACTTCCATCATTTTTTCTTACATATGACCAGCAAGATTGCCTCAGCCTATTTCTATAATTTATTTGCCCCACAGATTTTGACCTTCTAACATGCTCGTTTGTTCAAAAACAGAATAGAAAGATCTCATTGGCTCAGATCTTCACCCTGTGGATTTCCCTGTCTGGGTCAAGCTTGCGTGCAGCAGGAGATGATGGTATAGGTGTAACTTTGGGCAGGGTGACTCGAGCTGAGGCCAAGTGAAGTGTACCTCTCTTGGTGACACAGGTGATGGAGGCTACCACAGATACTACACGGGGCTTCCGGGGAGAGGGAAGTTTAAGCACCCGACTTCCAAGGTGTGGACAAGGCCTCCATTCAGGCAGACTGGGCTGCAGTATTTGAGCAGGGTGACAGACAATGGCAGCATCATTGAACCCAGAGAGATGAGAATTCCTTTGGACTAGGAAAGACACCTCTGCCATTGCAAGATAAATAGGGTTGCAACTGAAGGGATGGGCATTGAGGGCCTGCGGTTCAGATGCTGTCATTGCGATTCAACACATGCTTTGTAAGCTGGGTGGAAATGCACTTTCTCAGGCCAGAAGTGAGACCCAAGGAATCAGAATCTCAGGTAGTGGGGTCTCCACACCCAGATGATTTGACTCACACTGCAGGTGTTGAAGCATAACCTCAGAGGACAGAATCTTCCCTTTCCAAATGAAGTCTTTGCAGAAGATGGGGGTGTGGGGAGGTGATCTTGGAGGTCTTAGTTGTGGGGCTTGAAAAAAGAGCCCTTTGGGACAGAGGGAAGCACTGCCTTCATAAGGGAAGTGCACTCATGTTGAGGAAATATTGATGTAGATAAGGACTTGAGCCTCTGAGAAATGAAAAGCACCTGTCTATGCCATCATGACAGAATGTGGAGACTGGGTAATTCCCTTTTTTTTTTTTTTTTTTTTTTTTTTTTGGTGGAACTGGGGATTGAACTTAGGCCCTTGTGCTTGCCAGGAAAGTGCTTATTCTACTGAGCCAGCTCTGCAGCTCCTGGGTAACTTTTAATGAGTAGCAAGCACTGGGTCATGTTTCTGGAGGCCAGAAAACCTAACGCTAATAAGGTACTAGCACCCAGCTTCATCACAGGCAGAATGAAGATGGCAAAAGCAATCCCGCTCTGCGTGCCCCTTTCTGACAGCATCAGTGTGCGCATCGGGGCTCTCCACATGTGACTTAATTACCTCTTAAAAGCCTTGCTGCCCAAACTGTCACATTCGGGGCTTCTAGAGGGAGCACAAACCTCTTCTATTCTCTGGGAATCTGAATTGATGCATCAGGCCAGAGATGACAGTGTCCAGCAGTCAACCTCTCTGTCTTAGTTACTGTTCTCTCATTGCTGAGACAAAATACGGACACCCAAAGTTAAATGTGAAAAGGTTCATTTAGCTCATAGTTGGCAGAGATTTTAGTCCCCAATCAGCTGGCTCTATGGCAGGATGGCATGGCACAGGGACAACAGTTCAAGGTGGCAGAAGACAGCAAAATCAACTAAGGCAAAAGGGGAGAGAGATAAGCCTTTCAGTTCTCTTATTCTATGCAGGATACCCGCTCTCAGGCAGGTGTAGCACTCACATCCCCAGTTCCAGCACTAGACAATGAACCAATCCCGAACTCTAGATTTAGCTGCCTCTCAAAAGCTCTCCCACATGACCGTATAAGGCTCTGGGGGGACATCCCGACACAAGCCACAGCACCATCTCTGTGTGGTATCTGGATGGGGCCCACTGCTAACAAACCCACAGACATAAACATCGTGCGTGTTGCACTTGTCAGAAAGCACATTGTGGGGTCCAACAGGAGTTGCCAGCCATAGCGAAGACTTAATTTCCCCCAACCATAGATTCTTGTTGAAGACTCAGAAAGTGAGGTTACATTTCTTTTTATTGCGAGTGATTATAATGAAGACATTTCTGATTTCTCTGAAACCCTGGGAATACGGAGGCAAATAAGTGTTTCACACCAGAAGAGCATATATTTTTATTTGTTCTGGTTTGTCAAGTAGAATGCAACAATGTCTGTGAGCCAGGCTAGGCACTTTTTGTAGAAGTTAAGATACCTGACAAGTTTGCTGAAAGCTGCCAGGTATTGCTATTCTCTTGTACTTCCTGGCCTATCTTATTTCTGAAGTAAGCGCAAAGGTTGTCACTTAAGTCCGTGCTATCCTCGCTATGATGGAAACAGACAAGATGATCCAAAGACCTCCTGCTCTGTACAGCTATGTGAAGATCAATCTGAATCACAGTGTTTCCATTTCTCCCAGTTCCAATTAATTACAAATATCTCCATCAGTTCTTCAATAACATTCTGTCCTGGCTTGCCTACTAAAATTGATGGACGTTGACATGTAATATTCACAGACACTCATAAAACTGTTATTATTGTCAGGGTTGTGATAAATTATTTTCAGGGGTACATGTTTGAGGGAAAGCTCCACGGTTAAATACAAACCCTGATCCAGATCTGTCTGCAACACAGCCTCAGAAAATATTGATTTGAAATTAAATATGGCACTTAATCTTTTCTATCAAAACAAAAGACCACATGAAAATAAAAAGGAAAACAGAGGTTGGGCTTTTGAAAAGAAACAAAACTAAGATGTGACAGTAGCTCTTTGATCAAAGTGGGTGATATTTGAAATGCAACCCATTCATGAATCAGTACATCTAGATGGCAAATCTTTTAGAATATTAGATTATAAACTTAGCTATTTTGGTGAATAATTTTAGCTGATGAGACATATTGTTGAGAAAATTAAATTATGCTTATGATTTATCATGTGTTTCATTGTCCTCAGATATTCCTGTGTATGAGAGGACACCAAATTCTGTTGACTTCTCTCTGACCACAAATTGATGGCTCTTGAGGGAGCTGCAAGTACTGGTGGCTGATCCAGCAGACTTGCTCTATCTGCTCAAATGCACTTGACAGAAACTCTAATAGGTTATTTTTACATAAAGAAATTCTCCAAGAGCCATTTGACATTTTTATTATTTCAGACAGACCAATCCATCCAATAGCTCACTTTTGCAAATAATAACTATTTCAAGCCCTAAACCAGGGCTGTGTCTTCATTAATAATTGGATATTTAATGAAATTCTCTCCAAAATGTTTGAGGTTGCAAAGCTCTGATTCATCGTGTTTTAGGTCAGCATCTTGTGTGTTACACCGAGGATGCATGACCTTGTCCATTTTCTTTTCTTGATTGTTTTCTGAATACAAAGCAGGAAAGCATGCATGAATCACCAGTGATCAACCCACTGGCACTCACTAACTAAGCCTACCTGTTTTCTGGCTGTGTTTATTATGCATACTTATTTAATTAAATTTGACAAAAATATTGACTCTATATTGTGGATGATAAAAATATAATAAAATATATAATACTGACAACTTGGTTCATAGATTTTCATCAGATCTTCATTCATTGTTTCCAAAGTACTGGCTCATTCATTACCTCATTTGACCTTCTCAGCAGCTCTTACTCCTAATAGTTGAGGAAACTGAGACCCTGTGGCAGAGGTCAGATGAGTCGCTGTACTTCACACTGGTTATTGGTGACAGAATCTGCACTAACACACCTTTGCATCACAGCTCCGCCCATTACTTTTCTCTGTCCAACCTGCAACACACTGCGTGGTCCGTTGCCAGCCCCTCTTTATTGATGAACACACCGTGCGGCGGAGAGCACCAGTGCACAAAGGAGTCCCTGGCTGCAGGGGCACTCTTAATTCCGGATGTGAGAGATGCTGTCTGCCAAGTCACCCTGCCCACGATGTGTGGCAGGCGCGTATCACATCGTCATCAATCACTGTAATGGGGCCACTTTCATTGTTTTTAACCTTGCTCCAAAGTGTGATGCTTTTCTTAACACTCCATCTTGTATGGGGACGAGAAGATTATTTGTCTCCCAATGAACACACCTGCTTTATGAGCTGCATCTCAAGTCAAAACAAAGCCCATTCCTTCCTTGACTTTGTATGAAATCACCTCCCTGGAGCAGGCTGGAGCATCTTAGCCAATTCCATTAAAAGCCAACATTTAGCATCTTGTTAGCACTTGTTATTTAGATTCTTAACAGAATTCACTTGTTTGATTGATGAGCTATCAAACTATAATGGAGGACACTCAGAGCACAGCACCAGGGCTTGAGGAAAGTGGCCATTATTTCCAAAGGCGAGTTGCTGAGGGGATCTGTCAGACTGGAAAAACAAAATAAATCTAGCATTCCTTGACACCCTCCTTTCTCCACTCCTTCATGTTGTCCACCAGCAAGTCTTCATGGCTGTATCTCCAGAGTCCATTTCCTCTGTCAGTTCTGCATCTCCCTTTCCCTTGTTGCCCCTGGCTATTAGCTATGAGGATTTCTCCCCGGTCCTTCTCTGTAGGAGCCACAGCGCCTAACAGATCCTTTTACTCTCCTCTACCACTCCAACCCCATGATTATCTGGGCTCCATCCAGGGACAGAGACATGCTTTAAAGATTGTAAATCATGTCATATTCTGTTAAAATATCACTGGCTTTAAATAATATCAGGAATCTTCACTTGGGTCCCCAGGCTCTGTCCACATCCCAGGCCCAGGGCCTTCGCTTCTCCCTGTGCATACACAGCTCCAGCCACACACACGGCTAAGACATTATGGCCAGCTCCTTCCCATTCATGAGAGGCTGAAAAGTGTCTCCCCGTAATTACATCCATGCTTTAATCCTGGGATCTTACAAATGTCATTTTCTAAGAAGAGAGATCTCTGTGGAGGTGACTAAGCACACTGAGGAGGGAGACGAGTTGTCCTGGATTCTGCAGCAGACCTTCTGTGGCTGTCACCATGGTGCCCCCCAGGACAGAGGCTGAGCGAGATTAGCTGGACACACAGGGGAGCAGACTCAACCATGCCGGCCCCCGCAGGCAGAGCGAGGCAGTCACAGGCCATGCAGCCTGAAGCTGCCGGACCCTGGAGAAACAAGGCGCACATGCTCACCTCGAGCTTCTAGAAGGAGTTTGGTGCTGTACACACCTAGATTCTGGACTTCTGGTCCATCAAACTGAGAGAATGGAGCTGTGTTTTATTAAGTTTATTGTTTCTGCAGCCACAGGAGGCTAATATGCCACCTTAGGGAATTTATGGCTACTTCTGTTCGCAACCTACTCCTACCACAACTCTGCCTCTTGCTGCTTAGGACTGAACTCAAGTATTACCCCTTCACGGAGGATGTCTCTGGTCGTGGAACTAAAGTAGTCCGCAGCCCTGGCCCTCTTATCCCCTCCTTCACCGTTCATTTGGAAATTACTTTTTCTTTGGCTTGCTTATTATCTTATTCTCGCACATAACACAGTATTTAAAATGTAGAAGGTGCTTATAAAATATTGTTAAAGAAATGACAAAAAAGAAAAGAATGCTATTAACTGCCCATTAATGAACACAATAATGAATATATGAGCTTCTGAAAAACTCTGTGGCTTCCATGAGAAAGCTACATTTTACTATAGATAGGTTGCCTATATAGAACCCTATAAAGTAAAATACAGGAGGCACAGCTAAATTTGAATTTGAGATAAAGGAAAATAGGTTTTAGTGTGAGTGTACTCTCTGAGCACTGCATGGGGTATACTCATGCCAAAAAGTACTTTTATGTGAAATTCAATTTTAGCTGCGTATCTTGGCTTTTGTGTTTTGTTTTCCATAAATCTACCAACCCCACCTATAGGCTGCCACCTCTCTCTGCTATCACTGCTTGCTATCCTTTCAGGTGACAGAGATGAACTACAAAAACCATAAAAATCTTTCCTTTGAAATTCATTCTTATACACTTATTCTTTGAAATCTTAGAACTATACATACAACAGTAAAAATATATTTCTCCTAGGGCTGGGGAGATGGCTCAGTGGAATAAGTGCTTTCCTGGCAAGCACAAGGGCCTGAGTTTAATCCATGGTTCTGCCAAAAAAAAAAAAAAAAAAAAAAAAAGAATATCTTTCTCCTTTTGAAGGAAAACTAAAGAAAATATGGACTAGTTTGCTCACATAATCAAAAGTAGCTGTGATAGAAGCACAGTCATAATGCCAAACTCCCAGATGCACATCCCTAGTGCTGAAAACCTGGAAGCCGAAATACCCCAGAGCAAGGACAGAGTTTTTTTTTTTTTTCAGAACTAGGGATTGAACTCAGGCCCTTGTGTTTGCCAGGGAAATTCTTATTCTACGGAGCCATCTCCCTAGCCCCAAGGACAGAGTATTAAAAGCTGTTAGTGAAAAGAAATAAATCACCTACAAAGGAAAGTCTACAAGAATTACAGCAGACTTCTCAACACAAACCCTTAATTCAAGGAGAGCTTGGAGTTAAGTGTCTCAAGTCCTAAAAGAAACTAACCTCAAACCCAGATTTCTGTACCTGGCAAAATTATCTTTCAAAAATGATGGAGAAATATGATATTTTCATGACAGAAAAACAACAGCACAAACAAAATATTCTGAAGAGCATTCTAAAAAGAGATAATACCCTACAACTCCTGGAGCCAAAAAGAATGAACATACCGGACAGGGCAAGCTATTACACAGAAGGGGCAAAAGGAAGCCAACAACCAGAAATTAACACAACAAGAATACGTCAGTGTGTGTGAGTTAGAACCACCAATGTTAAGTGTTGCAACCTAAGCAGCCAGTGGGGGTCCTAGAGGGGCTGATGGAAGATTGAGAAAAGACTAGACACGAAATAGAAGGAAACCAGGTGGGACCTGACCTCTTTGAAGGAGGAGCGGCAGCAACCCAGATGCTCTGCATCTTTATGTACACAAAGTAAGAAGGGGAAGTGCACGACGGGGTTGAAAGTACAAGGACCCAGCTGAGAACACTGAAAATGAAGCCTTTAGAGCTCTCCATGCTTTAGCTAACAGGGAAGAACACAAAGCTCACGTGATGAGGGGAATTACACAGAGCAAAGCAGAAGTTAATGCAGTAGATACCAAGAACACAAAATAAAGAATTAGTGGATTGAATTAATGAATTAAAGAAATAAAATTGACAAACCCTTACCCAACCTTATCCCAAAAAAAGGAAGAAAAGACTCAAATCTGTGCACTTAGGGACAAAGAGAATAAAATCACAACAGATCGAGCATCAATCTGAAAGATCACCAATACCTACTTTGAGAATTTATTTTCTAATAAAATAGAAAACACAGAAGAAATGAATGAATTCCTAGATAGATCTGAGTTATCAAAGCTGAATCAAGAAGATATAAAACTTCTAAGTAAACAAATATCATGAAATTGAACATATAATTAAAAATCTACCAGCAAAGAGAATCCCAGGTCCTGATGAATTTGTTGCTGCATTCTGCAAGAAATTTAGAGAAAAATCTAATGTTAGTACTTCTCAAATTCTTCAATGACATTTAAAGGGAAGCGATTCTCCCTGACTCCTTCCTGGAGGCAAGTGTTACCCTGATACCAAAACCATAGAATGATCCACCCAAAAAAGAGAACTATAGGCCAATCTCTGTAATGAACACAGATGCAAAATTCTTTGATAATTTGCTGGCAAATATAATACAAATCATCAAGAAGACTATACACCAAGACCAAGTAGGACCCATTGAAGAGGTGCAGGATGCAAAGCAATAAATTTAATATTCTGTATTGACAGAGCCAATGACAAAAACCATATGATCATCTCAACAGATGCAGAAAATGCATCTGACTAAGCCCCACATCCATTCATAAAAAGCCTACAGAAGATTGGAAGAGATGGTCATTATTTCCATCTGATGAAAGCCATCTATGACAAACTAACAGCCAACATCATACTAAACAAAACCTGAAAGCTTTCACTCTAAAATCAGCAACAAGACAAAGACATCTACTATTACCATTCCTATTCAATACAGTTCTGGAAACACTAGCCAGAGCAATTAGTCAAGAGAAGGAAATAAAAGGAATGAGGACAGGGAGCTGGGGATACAGTTCAGCTCCATAAGTGCCTACCTGGCAAGTGCAAGGTCCTGAATTTGATCCCCAGTACTGTGAAAGAAAGAAAGAAAGAAAGAAAGAAAGAAAGAAAGAAAGAAAGAAGAAAGAACAAATGAATGAACAGAAGAGAATATAGGAAAGAAAGAAGGTAAATTATTATTATTATTTATGGATGATATGCTATTCTACATAGAAGTAGAGTTAGGTATATGGATAAGTAAATTAATAGCACAGTTTGTAATTTTCTAGGCTATGTTTGATGGTATTGCTATCACTCTCCTTGACTTAAGGGCCTGTGTTGAGAAGTAGCTGTGATTCTTGTAGATTTTCCTTTATAAGTGATTTGTGTCTTTTCACTAACAGCTTGTAATATTCTGTCCTTGTTATGAATTTCTGATACCTTGACTATTATGCCTTGGTGTAGTTTTTATGTTGGTTAATTGTAATTCTAGAAGCTTCACTTATTTATATGTCAAATTCCCAATTTGACCACAATTTCCTAAAAAAATCCACCAAAAGATTTCCACATTTACTAACCAAATTCAGTAGCATTATTGGGTACAAAGTCAAACCTCAAAAATTAATAGTCTTCCTGTACACATACAACAACCTCACCAAGACAGAAGTGAAAAGAAATACCTAGGAATCAATCTAATGAAAGAAGTTGAAGGTCTTTACATTGAAAACTATAATACTCTAAAAAGGAGATCAAAGAGAATATCAGAAAATGGAAAAATATCCCTTGTGCTTGGGTTGGAAGAACCAACATAGGGAAAATGTCCACAGTCCCAAAATTATTCTATAGATTTTGCTCAATCTCAATTAAAGTTCCAATAGCATATCTCAAAGGATCAGAGAAAACAATCCTAAAAATCATTTACCCAGAAGTGACCTAGAATAACAAAACTAATTCTGGGAACGAAAGCAAGGCAGGGGTATTCTAATCCCTGACTTGAAATTACACTACAAAGCTCTTGTGATTAAAAAAAAAATAATGATAAAATCAGCATGGAGTATAAAAGGAAAAGTAGATCAAAGATCAGTGGAACAGATTAGAAGATGGTGAAACAAATCCAAACACATTCAGCTACCTTATCTTTGACAAATGACCTAAATACCTTCACTGGAAGAAAGATAGCCTTTTAAATAAATGACCCAAGGAAAGTTGGCTTTCTACATGCCAAAAATTAAAACTACATCTTTATTTTTCACTGTGCACTAAACTAAAATCAAAATAGATCAAAAATCTAACTTTTAAAAAAATGTATTTCATAAAGGGTCTATAGGGTCTCACTATGTACTGGATAAGACCCATAGTGATCCTCCTATTTTCAGCTTCCCAAGTGCTGGGATTAGGGCCTGCGCCACCATGCCCAGTCTCAGTCGCTATTTCAGCGGTCCCCAGGACTAGGGAAAGATCTAACTATTAAACCAGAAACACTAGATCTGGTGTAAGATAGAATAGGTAGCAATAAGACATTGGTATAGGCAAAGACTTCATGAAAAAACCTACTTTCACAGGAAATATCACAAAAATCAACAGTTTGAACCTCATCTAATTAAAGGTTTTTCACAGAAGAGAAACCACCCAGTATAGGGACAATCCACAGTGTGGGGCAAAATTTTTGCCAGCCATTCCTTAAAGGGCTACTATCTAGAACATAGAACTCAACAAAATCAGACACCCCAAATTTAAAGACCAAATCGAAAAGTGGGCATCTGAAGTGAATACACATTTCTCAGATGAAACAGAAATGGCAAATAAATACATTTTTAAAAAAGTTCACTGATCATTTAAAACATGCATATTAGAACTGAGACTCCATTTTACTATGGAAAAATTAGTTATTATAAAGAAATCAGCCAATAACAAATGCCAGAAGGGCTGTTGGGAAGAAGGGATCCTGCTGGCGTGTAGTCGCTGCAATCATGGCGGAAATCAGTGTGAAGATTCTTCAAAACAAACAAACGAGAGGAAAGAACATACAAAAAAAAAGAATAGAGTAGAGGGAAAAACTTGAAAGAAGGCTTCTATAAATAAGGAGGGTGTGGGGCCGGGGAGATGGCTCAGTAGAATAAGCGCTTCCCTGGCAAACTCAAGGGCTTGAGTTCAATCCCCGGTTACACACAAAAAAAAAAAAAAAAAAAAAAAAAAAATAAGGAGGGTGAGAGAGCTTGTAGGGAGGGGAGGGATGGTCAGGCAAGACAGATCATCTACAGGTACAAATTCCCTATGATGAGCGTGATCACTAGGTATAATTAAAATGTACCCATTAGATAAAAGGTAAAACATTGTATGTATTGTAGAATAAGAAGACGCTTCAGTGCCGGCGTTGCTGTCTCCTCAATCAGGATGCTTTTGGCCAGGTCCTTGGTGCATCTCCGAGCACAGGGGCACGATGTCCGCGACCCAAGGCACCGCAGAAGCCTGGTGAGAGAACGTAAAAGGGAAGGCTCGCGTGGAGGAACACTGGCCACGAAAGAATTTCCAGAAGAGCGGCACAGGGTCGAAAGTCAGCCCAAGCGATTGCCCAAAGAAGGCCAGGCCCGAAGAGAGGAGGGCGCGGCTTTCCATCTGCGACTCCTCAGCAGTGCTCCGCAGTCCAGACAAAGGCTGTGACAGTTGCCCAGCTGTGTTCAGTGTTTTTTGTGCAGCTGGCTTCTTGGAAGTTCGCGGCCACAGCACCGACTTCGCGCGCGCGAGCTGCGCAGATCGGAACCTCCTCGACAGCCGAAGAGAGTCTCTTCGCCCATACGTTTGCGCAATGGAGCTTTCCTTGAGCTCTTGGCTCCCCGGGCGACCGAGTACCTGGTGGTCGTCCCTTGTGGCTTGTGATTGATCTCGTCAAAAAACTTAGGTTGTCTGTCGCTGTATTGCAGAGGATTGCAGTTAAAAGGCAGGCACGCGGGCATATGCCTGTGATCCCAGGACTCTGGGAGAGCGAAGCAGGAGGATGACAAAATTGAGACCAGCTTAGACAATACGGCAAGTTAGAAAGATGCTGTCTCACAATAAAGGGCAAAAAAGGGCCCTGGGCCCAGCCTCCAGAACAGGGCATGGGTGGGAGCTGGGTGGACGTAATGGCCAGCCTCAGTGACAGGAGTCTTTTCTTCTTTGACCTGCTTGTTCATGAACATAGCTGGCATGTATACAGTAACTGTTATGACAGTGCTGGCGTTGTTTGTATGACTGGGTGCAGAAACGTGTGTTCTTATTGCCTATTTGATTGTGCAGAGTATCTTAGAAGGCCCCTGCCTCAGCCTCCTCAGCACTGGGGCTGCAGCATTTTGATAGTTTAGACTCTATGGGTTTTCATCTGAGATTTCAGAATTCTAGATGACTGACTGCATTTGGGGTTGTCTTTCAGGATTATGGCCCAACCCTTAATCTGGTGCGGATGGATTTTATGTATTAGAACTATTTGCATACGTGAAGGCCACAGGAATAGCTGGGGCATGTTTTGATTCTTTTTTGGTATTTGGAATGAGACTTTGGTCATGCATCCTTCCACTCGCTTCTCTCCCAGGACTCCAGTTGACAAAACAAACAGGTCAAAGACAAATTGACAGAGGGACAAAAATATCATGAAGGTTTCTGATGTCACCTGGAGGCTCTTACCCCCCGCGCAGTGGAAGACAGAGGCCCGCAGCACATCTGCACACGGAATCCCCTGGCAGGGAAAATGGGGACCTGAGCTGGCCCAGCTCACTGTGACGACAGCGAAGCCACCTGCGCCGGGAGCCGGAGGCCGTGTCTCATTAGCACGGAACGTGGCTCCTGTGTTGTCCCTTCACTGGCCACACTCAGGAAGGTGACAGACCCTCCCCCTCAGGAGGGAAATCCAGAGGCCAGCAGGGCGGGCCCTCCTCAGCACGGCCCTGGCCCAGTGCACGTGTGTGGACAGTCCCGTCTTCTGTGGGTTAATGCAGCGATGCTGGAAAGAGGAACACAACTGCTTCTTCCTGAAAAGGAGCCTGTCTCGTTCGGGAGCCTGGGTATTTACGGAACCGGGCGGGGCAGTCGGCCGCCAGGGAGGTTCATTGTGAACCGGGGAGCTTGCTCTGGGCAGCGCGACATTCGGACCCTGAGTAAAGAGCTCTCTGGGAACTGTGCTTCCCTTGAAGTTCCTCACTAATCTAAAAGGAAGGAGGGAGCCAGACACCCCTACGCAGGTCCTCAAACTCCAGGCCTCAGTTTACCCACAGTTGTACGGCAGGGTTTGATTCAGCTCTGTTTCTTCTCAAGGAGTCTACCCGAAATAATGTAGAAAACATTACAGAAGAAGAAATTCAAATGATCACCAAAACTTAAACCCATCTCGGGGGCAATGTTTTCTACTTGATGTCACTAACAAAATTCTCCTTAGCAGGAAAGGAAGTAAAAGACATGTCTTGACCAGTCCCTCCCCTCCGCTTTCACAGATTTCTCTGGACCTTTGTTTTTATTTTACTTTATTTTTAATTTTTAAGGAGAGTACAAATTAAAATGGAAGCAGAAAAAGTTATAAGTGATATGGAATTTCACGTAACAAGTAATCTGTGTTTCATAGTATTTGTTGTAATACATAGTGCTGTCTTCCAGTTATTCATATTGGATTTTTTCTTTTAATGAGATCACAGATTATCATAAAAACTATCTGGTTTCTTTTCAGTACCAATTTAGTGTCGGTTTTATAATTCTTTTGTTTTCTAAAAGACATTAATTTCTCATTTTAAAGAAGATACTGAGCCCTAGTGGCTATGACTAGAAGTTAAGCACATGCCTCAAAGACCTAAAATTCCAGCACTGAGCCCCAGGTGGGCCCATTGCTCCGGACCCCTATGTCATACTTCCTGGAAGTGGTTTGCCTGCCTCTAGTTTGATGTCTCCAAGTTATAAATGTAAATCTGTGCAGCCAGATTATTTTGTTTTCTTTAAATCCTGCAAGATCTGGATTAAGTTTTGGACTTGAAGGGTCTCAATTTTAGCTTCATGATACATGCCACGATTCCCCTGTAAATTCCTAGTTGGAGACTCTGTAACACTGTATCCATTTAAAAACTCCCTTTAATGCATGATCACCTAATGGAAAGGTGGAGTCATCCTGAGAAAGGAGTCGCTATTTAAAGTCATTCTTCCTAATTTTAAAATCAGCATGTTTGTTGTACAAGATTTCAGTGATCAGCTGAAGGAACAGAAGTTTCCTTTCCTTCTATGTTGTATACCTCACAGGTAACTATGATTAACAATTTGATACACATCCTTTCAGCTATAATGCATGCACATAGAATCATAATCTTGTTTCATATTAAATTTATATACTAGTAAATATATATGGAATTTCACAATGAAAAATTTAAAAATGGAATAATAGAACAAACAAGTATTTGCCAGCTTTAACTGTGACCAATTTGTGGTTAATCTTGGTTTCTGTCTCTCACCCATGTTCTTCTATCTCTCACTAGGTTATTTGTAAGAAAATCTAAGACTGCAATATTTCATTAATAAATATGTCAGCATTTAGCTTTAAAAACAAGGACTTTTAAAAATCATAGCCACATCTAAGATATTTTTAAATGACTCTTAAATGCCACCAGGAACCTAGCGTCTTGGTCCATTTTCTATTGCTGCACCAAAATATCTGTGAGTAAGCAATTTATAAAAGTTCATTTGGCCGATGGTCCTGGACACTGGAAGCTCAAGGGATGTGAGCCGCATCTGCTGTGCATCTGGGGACAGCCTCACACCTGCATCCGGGCAGGCGGAAGGCAGCATGGGGAGACAGCAAGTGCTCGCCGGGCTCCCTCCTCTTCTCACAAAGCCACAAGGCTGTCAGGGGACCTCATTCTCCTGACTTCATCTCACTCTAATTACCTCCTAGAATCCCCTCCTCTAATTACCTCCTAGAATCCCCTCCTCGAACACACACACATATGCCCGCACATTCCGACCATAGCATCCAGTGCTCAAAATTTCCCCCAAATACTTTAGTTTTTTTTTTTTTTTTTTTTTAAAGAAAAGCATTAGCCTGCCTGGCAAGCGCAAGTTCCCAAGTTCAATCCCCAGTACCTAAATAAATAAATAAATAAATAAATAAATAAAATAAGACATTAGGCCAAAAAATGCTATAGGGATCCAGTGAGACCCTTCAGCTTATGTTTTACATTACTATTAATTTAGAAAAATCCTCCCTAAGGGCCAGCCAGATAGCTCAGCAGACTAAAGTGCCTATTTAGGCAGACATAGGGGCTAGGGGCTCACGCCTCCCGCGTGCCATGCTGGCCCTGTCCTTGGGGCCCGCGACTGAGACGGTGTGCTGGCACACGCCTCCCAGCACTTGGGAGGCTGAAAACAGGAGGATCACTACAAGACCAATGTGTGTAATGAGACCCTGTAGACCCTGTACTGAATACACTAAAAGAAAAGAAAAGAGTTAAAAAAAAAAACAAAAAAAAAAAACCTCCTCTTTTGGCCTGTGGTTTGAGCTTTCCTTTCTATATGGCTAGTGTTAAATATCTTTTCATACCCTTGCTTTTCATCTGCAGTCATTGAACTATCTCTCTATGCCTTTTTCTAAGTAGATTTTTTAGGCATTCTTTTTCCTTTTACTGTGGAGACTGGGTAGCTCTTTATATGTCTTAGGTGTTCTTTGTCAGATACGTGGTTTGTGAACATTTCCTTCCTGGAATATAGTTTGTCTTTTCATCCTCTTAATAGGCCTGGCTGAAATTTGCACAAACACTAAGCAACTTTTTCTTCTCTTGACCATGCTTTTCTCATCATGTCTAAGAAGTCCTCAGTCTTAAATCTCAGAGATCTGCTCTGTGTTATCTTCTAGACATTTTATAGGTTTATGTTCTACATTTACATTTATGATTTGTTTTGAGTCATTTTTGCATAAGATTTAGGTTGAAGTTCATGTTTTTCATGCGTGTATAATTGCCCCACTACAATTGGTTTAAAGAACTGTCAATCCTGTATTGAATTGTTTTCGCACCTTTGTCAAAAATCAGTTGTTGGGTCAGGGGTGCAGTGCCTGCCTGGCAAGTGCAAAGTTGTGAGTTTAATTCCTGGTACAAAGCCAAAACAAAACACCCCTCAGTTTTCTATTCCTCCATGGGGCTACTTCTGAGTTCCCATTCTGTTCCACTGATCTATGCTTCTGACCTTGTGCTCATACCACAGGGATTTGATTACTATAATTACACCATAAGCCTTGAAATTGGGTATATCACTCTTTCTACTTTATTCTTTCTGAAAAATTGGTTTAACTGTTCTATTTCTTTTGCTTTTTTAAAACATGTTGTCAATCTCTACAAAAATCTCACTACTACAAATTTTTTAATGAGAATAATGTTAAGTTTGTGTTAGTCTTACATGCAGCTTGATGGAGCTGTTATCCAGAAATCTGGTTAAGTCTAGTTATTTCTGGGTGTTTAGTTGTTTCTATAAGGGTTAGCCTTTGGATCACTGAGTAAAACAGCTGGTCCTCCCCATGCAGGTAGCAAAACCCAATCAATTAGGACCCCGATAGCACAGAAAGGTAAAGGGAGAATTCCCCACTTGCCTGACGGCTGAGACACTGCAGCACCAGTCTTCCCTCAACTGGAGCTGAGAGCACTGGATTTCCAGGTTCCAGGCCTTCGGGCAGGTGCTGACCTGCAGATCACTGGCTTGCTGGTCTGCAGCTTCTGGAAGAGAGAACGCAGGCATTCCCATCCCCACAGCACAGTCGTCAGTCACACACAACAAGTCCCTCACATATGTGATGATACAGAAATAATCTCTGATACATGCAAAGTATATATTTATATATGTACATATATATTTATATACATAATATATAAAGGAATACAAATGTCATTATAAAGGTATTTATTATAAGCAATTTTCTAATATCTCCAGCATGGCCATATGGGAAGAATCGATACCTTTACTATAATTTTCAGTGCTCAAGCATAATCTGTCTCTCCATTTATTTAGATCTGTCATTCCCTTAATCAGGATTTCCAAGATGTTAGAATACATGTACTGCACACGTTTTGTTAGACTGACATGTTACCATTTGTTGAGAAATTGTAAATGACACTGCATTTTACATTTTAGTTTGGTTTTCACTCTTAGTATTTGGAAATGTACTTTTAAGAAAGTTATAAAAACATCTTTTTTTGGCTAGCAAATTATCAATTTTTTACTGAAAAATTTAGAATCATGCATTTAAATTTGATGTTTTTGCCACACTGAGATGAAAATTTTTCAGAGCTGAAATCAGATTTCTATCACATCTGTCCCCAGAATCTTGTTGAAGATCATTGCCAGAGCCAGCAAGATAGCTCAGTGGACTAAGCGCCTGCTTAGGCAGCACAGGGACCAGGGCTTGATCCCTCGTGCCACAGGCCACACTGGCCCCGCCACCAGGCACACTGAGCCAGCCACTGAGTCCGGGCATGGTGGCGCACACCTGCAATCCCAGCACTGGGGAGGCTGAAAACAGGAGGATCACCACAAGTCCGAGCTGCGTGGAGAGAACCTGTATTTTTAAAGAGAATTCCTAGGGTTTGAAACCACCAATATGTTGAAGGAGCGGCTTGAGTAGGGAGAGCTTCTGTTTTTAACAACTGAAGTGCTACTGGGCCAGGGGCACATGGCTGTCATCTCAGCATAAGGCTTAGACGGAGGAGCACTGCAGCTTATGGCCAATAAATGAATTCAGCAAGGTTGCAGGATACAAAATCAACAAGTACACATCAAGCGTGCTGTGGAAAGTGGAGTTAGTGCTTAACTTTATGTCTTCTTTTTTGCTTGTTTTTTTCTTTCTGTATTCTTAAATTCTTATAACATTTTCTTTCATTTCTTCTTTCTTTTTCTGATTTTGCATGCAGATATCTTGTAGTCTGAACTAACTTGAAGACAACACTATGAAATACAATTAATACTGTCAAATTCATATTGTTTTGTTTAGTGAAATTCTATATCGTTACTATTTTGTATTCTCTTTAAAAATTAAAAAGTAAAAGATATAAAGGCTGAAATTACACAAAGAAATCAGTTCTTTTTTATATATATAGGAATAAAAAAGTGAAATTGGATCCTTACCTCACCCCATATAAAAAAATTAACTCAAAATGGTTCTAAACTGAAATTATAAAGCTCCTAGAAAATGCTTAGAAAAAAAAATAGGGCTAAGTTTCATGGTGTTGGATTTGATCACGATTTCTTAGATATGACATCAAGATACATCAATGAAAGAATACAGCAGTGTGGGCCTTGTGATAATTTTAAAAGGTACATCCAAGTACAAAGCTGACAGTGTGAAAAAGACAGAAGCATGGGACGATAGAAAATATTTGCAAGCTGTATATCAGAATTGGCGTTAATATCCAGAAAATACAAAGAACCCCTGGAACTCAACAATAACAGCTGCAAACAGTGCCAATAAAATAGGCAAAGAACAAAAGAGAACTTTAATAAATGGAGACAAGTGTATAAAACGTTGCTCAGCCATAGGTGGATGGAAGTGAAAACCACGGTGGGGTAGCAGCCGGCACATCAGGACAGAGACTGTGTGTGCCTGTCGCACGAGGGCTGGCAAGCATGGGAGGGCCGTGCGTGCTCCGGGTAGACACGCAAGGCGGCGCAGCGCTGCAGAACGTGGGTCCCTCAAGCTTAGAATCAGAATTTTCATTTTGATCAAGCATTTCACTTCCGCTTCAAATGAACCGAAAGCTGGAACTCACAAGAGGTACTTTTCCCCTGGCGGCGGTAGCCAAAGGGAGGAAACAACGTGGCACTTTCGTGCGCTAGGAGGGATTTTAGCCCCACAGGCGAGGAGGAGATTCCGACATTCTACTACTTAGCTGAACCTTGAGAATCTTATGTTAAAAGAAAATAAGCTATGCATGAAAGTAGATACTGGCTCATTCCACTTATGCAAGGTGCCTAGGAGAAACAGAATCATAGTGTGTTAGTTGCCAAAGTCTGGGGCCAGAGAAATGGGAACCTGGTTTTTTTCATTTGTTTGGTTTTGTTTCTGTTTTTAGTACTGGGGATTGAACTCAGAACTTACACTTGCCAGGCAGGTGCTTATAGTACTAAGCTACATCCCTGATGCGTACAGAACTTCCGTTTTGCAAAATTAAAAAAGAGTTCCAGAGGCCAGCTGCACACTGCGCATGCGTGTAACACAAGTACCCTCCACCCTTAAGTGGGAGCAGAATGTGCAAGGTTACATTCTATGTATGTTATCACAAGCAGAAATACTTTTTCAAAATCTACACAAAAGAGTAAATAGACTAACTGACAAGAAGGAATAAGAAATAAAACTCGGGGGGCCGGGGAGATAACTTGGTGGCAAGTGCAAGGATCCAGATTCCATCCCAGTACCACATGCCATGCTGTCACGCCGTCCTGCCAGTGACTGGATCTGGGTGTGGTGGTGCACACCTACAAGCCCATCCCTGGGGAGGTGAGATAGCAAGACCACGGCGAATCTCAGCTGCCTAGCAAGACCCTGCACCAAGTAAATAAATGAGAGAGAGGGAGGCGGGGGGAGGGAGAGAGGGAGATGAGGGAGGGGGAGAGAAAGAGGGAGAGAGAGAGAGAGAGGGAGAGAGAGAGAGAGAGAGAGAGAGAGAGAGAGAGAGAGAGAGAGAGAGAGAGAATTTGGGGGCTTGAAGCCCTGGTAAGATCCTGCATTGAATAAATACATAAATTTTTTAAAAAAGAAACAAAATTCAAATATTAGCTAATATAGTTCTGGTGCTTAAGTGTCTTAGATTCCTGTTACCTAAAGCCAAAGGGAACTATAGGGCTCAAAAGCTCCTTACTGAAAAGGAAGAAATTAATTCTTTGAAAGCAGTATAGTTCCCCCAGCATGAAATCCTCATTCTCATTCATTTCTAGGTAGCATGAATTATTTTGCTACTCCTCTTCTTTTTACTGCTTACTGAAAACATTATATATATATATATATATATATATATATATATATATATATATATATATATATATACAGACATACACACAGACAGACATATTCTCTCTTTTATAAGAAAAATCTTGCCATGAGGCAGCGAGCCCGGGTCTTCTTTCACTCACCCGCCTCCAGGATGGCCATCTTAGCCCAAAGGCGCGTGTCCCTGTGGGAGGGTTTCTCTGCTGTTATTCTTCACTTCTTCCTTCCTCCTCCTTCGTTCCCACAGCCTGAAATTCCAGTGTTCTGCAAGGGTCGCCGTGCTGATACAGGAGCTCTGACAGCATTTTTCATGCCATCTTCTTTCCTTTGCTTTGTATGCTGGAAGAAAACTAATAATTTTCAATATGCCAACTTTCTAATTTGCTGTTTTGTGATCTCTTTAGGCTGACAGTGTATATGCATTCTTTGTCTATTCTGATTTAATTTTTATGCTTAGATTTATAATAACCCCAGTTTGTTCTTTGCTACATCGGGTTCTTCTCATTTTGTTGCCGCGCTGCCACCTCTTAGTGTTCTGCAGATATTATGACATTTCGAAGAGGTTTTTGTACCCCATTAACTTTCTTTGCTCATGTGTAAACTTTTCAATTTATTTGAAGGGTCTCTTTCAAGATGTTGCTTTCCTTAAGTGTTTAGTAATTCTTAGTTGTGCATTTATATTTATGCTTGAGGCTCTGTATTCTCATTTCTGTTTACTACTTTATGCACTGTATGTTACTAATGTAAATGTATGATGATTTATGCTTTTGCTCTAAATCCTGTAAAAAATGAAAATATAAGCCAAAAGTATAATATTGGTTAGCATATTTGATCATGTTTTTACCTGTACCAGAGAGCTCTGTTTTCATGCCTTTCAGTTCTGTCTAGCACCCTTTTATTTCCACTTGAAAAAATCACTTAGCATCTCTTGTATAGTGAGTCCAGTGCAAAGGAACCTCAGGTTTCATGCGTTTGGAAGTGTTTCTCCCACATCTTTGAAGGACGGTTTTTCCAACTCTACCCTGACTGTCTGACCATCATTTCTCTTTCAGTGCTTTAGTCTATCACCCTCCTGCTTTTCACTGGCATGCTCTGTTGGGACATTTGTTGAGATTCCTTTGTTCATGAAAAGTTGCTTTTCTTTTGCTACTTTAAAGATGTTCTCTTTATTTTTGTCTTTTGATGAGTTGATTACAATTTGTCTCAGGGTAGATCTCTTTGGGCTTATCCTGTTGAAGTTTATCCAGCCTCATGTATTATGCGCCCATGTATTTCCTTAAATTTGGGCCATTTTAAGCCATTATCCTTTCAAATAACTGTTCTGTCCTTTCCTCTCTCTCTCCTCTTGATGGCCCTGCAATGTATATTTTGACCTGCTTGGTGCGTCTCATTCATCTCTTAGTCTCTGCTCACCTTTTTTTCTTTCTTTTTTGTTTGAGGTCCTCAGTCCTAATGATTTCAAGTTTCCTGATTGTTTCTCCTTTAAATCTCCTGTTATGCCCATGTAGAGAAATTTTCAGTTTTGGGGGTTGGTGCATGCTCAGCTGGCTCTGTTCCCTGGGCCTGTGGGGTCTGTCATGGAAGGAGCATGTGGTGGAGCAAAACTGATTCTCTCACTGCTGGAGAGCAGAAGAAAAAGAGTCCGAGGTCTCACTGACCCCAAAACGTCCCACTACACCTCATCTCTTAAGATCTCCTTCACCTCTCAGTAGTGACATCCAGGGACCAGGCCCTTACAGCACAGATGTTTGGAGGACTGTTGCAAAGTCTGTAACTCTTGCATCGATTTAGCAGCTCAGTGAGACCAGGTCCAGGAGTTAGAACTCTTTTGGCCTTGCTCTCATGTCTAGAAATCTATTTCTGCAGCACCGCAATGTAAGCAGCAAGGAAGAAGAACGTTAACACTAGTTATCAGGCCCTTTACCAGGATGGCACAGATTTCCCAGAAACCCGTAGGAGACTTCCAGTTATAGTTCTTTGCATACGGGATTATTGCATGGCCTTCTTTCACTGCTGAAGAGACTGTAAAGTTGATTCCTTGCATTTTTTCAGTCTGTGTTGTGGAAGAAGTGGAGAGAAAAGTGGGTGAGAGTGTGCTACGCAAGTCTATCAGTGTTTTCTACAAGGGTATTTAGTAAAAAGTTATCACTTCATTCTCAGGCAGAGAAGCAAGAAATTCTATGATTGGTTGACCTTATTACAGACTTCCTTACTTTCCTGAGTATTCTGAGATACAAGGGCTTACACAAAACTTATTTCTCAGTGTCTATTTTAAGATGAGCTTTTCTATTTCAGGACAAAATCCAGCATTAACTTTCTCTCCCCTATTAATTTTAATAATTCTCTTCCATTGTTATTAACCCAAGCAGCATTTACCAGGTATTATCCATGTGACTGAGATTATAGATAACACTGAGAATTCAGAAACTAGATGTAAGATTTCTAGCTTCAAGCAGTGTATAGTCCAGGATTTAAATACTTTGATATAAAAGTTTTATGCATGTTATTGCAATCTATGCATATGAGTATTGATGAGTATCTGTGGTGGAATATAGCTTTGAAAGCATCTTCTTTAGTCTGGGGACAATCTTTTGAGGTTGTGGATTTTGGTAGGAGATTCAAAAAAGGTTCGTTTAGAAATAGCTTAAAGCTCCTAAAGCAAATGTCACTTTATAATAGTGCTACTTTTCTTTGATCTCTAGATTGTCTCTGACTCGAAGATGATAGGTCTTTTATATAAGGTTAGCTTACCAGATGTGAAGATAATAGAGTAGCTTGAATTCAGCTAGCAGTGCTATATTTGAAAACTAAGAATGTGATTAGCCTTTAGCTTTCTGTCTCAAAGGAGCTGCGGAGTTTCTGCACCTTGATGTGCTTGAATCCTGAGTAGGAAAAAGAATCAGAACTGCACCTGGTTGACACCATAAAAAAAGACAGCCAGAAGTAGCCTTGTTTAGGAGCACTGAGACCCAGGGCTCCCACGCAGATGACATGGAACGATTTCTCCTTCACACCTCTGCTTTTGGAAACTTACAATCCTGTCTAGAATCATGAAAATCTAACTCCTCTTCTTGGCTAGCTTACCTTTGATTCCTTTGGGTTGTATGGCATCAGGGATGCAGCAAGGAAGCCTCCTTTTCTTCCCCTTCATGACTCCATGTCTGTGTGAAAAAGCCCCTCGCTTATGAGAGAAGACCACACACTAGCACAGGAGCCCCATGTTGTAATTGTGTAGAGTGATGAAACACTTTTCTTTTGTATTTATTTTTGTTTTATTGAAGTACAAATATCAATGAGACAGTTTTAAGATACCTTGACAAGATGGATTTGATAAATTAATACATTGCAAACTGTTTTCATGATGTTTTCGTGTCATAGAAGGTGCATACATGATATTATACTTACAGACATTATTATAGCAGATGTCTCTTATCAGCAAATTAGGAGAGTGTAGCTGTTTGTGTATCTTATTTTTTATACCTGAATTACATCAAAGATTCAATAACTAGTACTTTCTACCTTGTTATTTTCCTACTGGTTGTCCATAGTACTAGAAGCCGACATAATATCCTGTCCAACCACCATTAGTGCAAATCTTGCCTCTCATAGAATTATGTAGAAGCATGGTGTTATCTATCCCAACTGTACTGTCCATACACACACATCATGATTCTTCCTTTCTATACCCCTTCCTTTGTCTACACCTGTCAAAGATGGGCACTCCATTGTCATTCAACTAACTTAGGTGCTTGAACTTGGCAAGACAATTCAACACAGTCTAGTATTCCACAACAATAGTGAGTTATCTGAAGAAGTTGTTGACTATAGCCTTTAACAGCTCAACTTATTATTATGGCCCTGCAGTGTACACTTCATTTTTATACTTTTCTGCTGGATAGTTAACTGAAAACATTTTATCATAGTGATATATGTATACCTATGTTTACAGCAGCACAATGGGTGATAGCAAAATCTTGGAAACAACCAAGATGTCCATCACATGAGGAATGGTTGAAAAAAGATGTGGTATTTCTATATAATGAAGTATTACTCAGCTATTAAGAATTATAAGCTTGAAACATTTATACTGAAGTGGATGCCACTTGAACATATACTCATAAGTGAAATAAACCAGACACACATGTGTAAATATCGTATAGTCTCCCTAGTATAAGAAGCGAAAAGCAGAAATACAAATGGAAATGTACAGAAACACATATTTAATTGGTTGAAAGTGGTGAAATCCTTACAGACCCCACCATATCCAGAGTATCATTAGTTAACTACTAGGAAAAATTATACTCTAATAAATTGGAGAATTTGGAAGAAATTAACAGGCTCCTATACATATGAATTATTAAGACTGAAACAAGAACTTATAAAAGCTCTGAACAATCAAATAACTGGCAATGAAATTGAGGCAGTGATAAAAAAAAAAAACCCTGCCAGCTAAGAAAATCCCAGGACCTGATGGAATCACTGCTGACTTCCATAACACCAGCAGGGAGGATAGGATGCCAATACTCATTAAGCTCTTTAATGAAATTGAAAGGAAAGGAGCATTTCCAAACTAATTTCTGGAAAGTAGCATTACACTGTTTCCGAAATGAGACAAGGATCAAAGTTAAAAAAAAGAAAAAGAAAACTATAGGTCATTCCCTTAGTGAACATAGATGCAAGATTTCTCAACAAGATACTGGCAAACAGAATGCAGCAAATAATAAAAAGGTAGCAAACCATGACCAGGCAGGTTCCAAGCCAGGAATTCAAGGATGGCTGGACAGGCACAGAAGGCTAGTCTCTTGTCTCTCACAATGTAGCAAACTAAAATAAGAATGGATGGAAGATCTAAATATTAAAACAGAAATGCCTGTTAATGCAGACATGTAAGTATGGATTTTCCAAACAGAATCCCAACTGCACAAGAATTAGTAAAAATCAACACATGGGATTATATCAAATTAAAAAGCTTCTACACAGCAAAGAAGCAAGCAGCAGAATGAAGAGACAACCTACAGCGTGGTAAAAAAAATGTTACTAGCTATTTCTCAGATAGTAGGCTAATATTTAGAACATAAAGAAAAAAGCTACATCTCCAAAAAAGAAAGACCCAATCCCAAAACAGGCAACTGAAATGAACAGACATTTCAGAAGAAGAAATACAAATGCCCATAAACATGTACATGGACAAAATTCCACATCACTGGCCATTACAGTAATGCAAATTAAAGCAACACTGAGATTCCATCTTACTCCAGAAAAATGTGGCTGTTGTCAAGAAAGCAAATGATAATATGTGCTGATGGGGATGCTGTGAAAAAGAGGTCCTACTGCTTTGCTTGTGGGAACGTAAAATCGTACAACCACTACGGAAATCAGTATGGAGATTCCTCGGAAAACTAGGCAGAAATTCCACTCAGTTCAGCTGTTTTCCTACCGGGTATCTAACTGAAAGAGTTAAAAACATAGCCTCCTTCTCAGTCACACATGCACACCGGTATTAAAAGCAGCACAATTCCTCACAGATAATCTTTGAAGCAACCTGCGTGGCCATCAATAGGAGAATGAATGTGGAGAATGTGGCCCTTATGTCCACTGGAGTACTGTTCTGCTAGAAAGAAAGATAAACTCAAGTTATTTGTAGGAAAATGGGAAGTTTAACACATTCCCATTGGTTTGAAACACTGGTGGCACTTGTATGACTGTCCCATCAGGTGGCTTTTTATTAATTTTACTAGTAAAATGACTGATAAAAATGTACGTCCCTTTGTACCACCAGTTGTGGAAGCCACCCAGGCAATAATCATGCATGAACTCCACATGGCTCAAGCCACCCAGCTGCAAATCATACAGACTACAGCTCTTCCATGAACATATTCGATGCCATATGATTTCTCTCCTATGAGAGATCCATGATATCAATCAAGAAAAAAATCAAAGATAGATAACAGTGAACAGGGACACTTATCTGCTGCAAATGGGAAGAGGGCCAAGAGATGGGGAGGACTGGGTGGAAGGGGAGCGGACGCAGAGCAGACAATGGGCTGGTGCCAGCACCCCCAATGGAAGGAAGCACTACGCATCACCAACGCGAGCTGGGACATACCTTAAAAAGAACCTTTGCGTTTCTCAAACGTATTGCTCCTCTGAGACCCGAATATGAGCCTGAATCCCCTTTGCTGCTGTCCCTCCAGACACTGGCCCCGACCTGCCTGTTAGTCCCATGGACTCCTCATTCCCTTGTCATCAGCTCTGGTCACAGCAGTCTGCCCATACAGGCTCCTGTGACTCCCTAACCTGGTTGTCCTGCCAACCAGGAATCCGCTCCTTTCTCTTCTCAGCCTTGGGATGGACACTTGGTTCATCCCAACACTGGGATTCTGCTCGTCCTACTCTCTTTTAATCTCTCAGTGGTCCTCAAAGCATAGCCTCTGACTAGGAGCAAGCTTGTTAGATGTGGGAAATCTCAGGTCTCTTCAGTAAAAAGTTGCCGGAGTGGGTTAAACAATTCTGGGTGAATGTAAGGTACTGAATGTGGAGGGGCTGCAGGAGCTGCTGCTACCGTTGTGGCCTGGCATTGTGACCCCATTACGCATTAGGTCCTCATTTGTCATTTTCCTTTGAGTGTGTAAGTAACCAGAAGGCAAGAACCAAACATCTCTACTTCAGGTAGATCACCACAGTGCCTCAGGTGGCGATGGCAGGTTAGTATCCTTGGGAG
>PVKA01015861.1:0-49129 GCA_004027165.1 Ctenomys sociabilis
AAGGGCCTGAGTTCAATCCCCAGTTCTACCAAAAAAAAAAAAGAAGAAGTAATAGAAGAAAACTTCCCAAATATGAGGAAACAATCTAAAATTCTGGTAAACCAAGCATACAGAACTACAAATAACTTCTACCCAATTAAAAACACATCAAGACATACAATAGACAAGATCCCAGAAATCCAGCATAAGAATAATATCCTGAAAGTCGCTAGAGAAAAGAAGCAGATCACATTTGAGGAAAACTGATCAGAATAACGGCACACTTCTCTTCACAAACCATTAAGGCAAGAAGAGCATGGAGCAGAGTACTTCAAGTCCTCTATGAAAAATTCAGCCCAGACTACTATACTCTGCAAAAATAAAAAACAACCAGACAAAAAATTAGCAAAGAAGTAGCAGAACTCAACCAGAGCTTGCAACAAATGGACTTAGTGTTTCACCATAAAGAGTGTTTCACACCAGGACAGCTGAATATACATTTTTCACCAGCATATGGGTCATTTTC
Organism: Ctenomys sociabilis; assembly: GCA_004027165.1. Classification (NCBI taxonomy): domain Eukaryota; kingdom Metazoa; phylum Chordata; class Mammalia; order Rodentia; family Ctenomyidae; genus Ctenomys; species Ctenomys sociabilis. The sequence continues at coordinate 506 of PVKA01015861.1, forward strand.
TAAAACAGATCACATACTAGTCCATAGGCCATGCTTAAGTATATGCAAAACAACAGAAATTAGCCCATGCATATTACCTGACCACAGTGTAATAAAACTGGAAATAAATGACAAAAGAAACAAGAAAAACCTCATTAATACATGGAAATTAAACAATACCCTAGTCAATAATCAAGGGGTCACAGAAGAAATTAAACAAGAAACTCAACAATATCTATAATTCAATGAAAATTCAACCACAACTTATCAGAATTTATGGCATGTGATGAAAGCAGTTCTTAGAGGGAAATTTATAGCTGTGAACTCACACATTACGGACAAATAAACACCCTAATGTTGCACCTCCAACATCTAGAAAAGGAAGAACAAACCAAACCCAAAGCCCAAAGATGGGAAGAAATCATAAAAATTATAGCAGAAATTAATTCAATCAAGATGAAGAATATAGTTCAAAGAGTTAACATATCAAAAAGCTGGTTCTTTAAAAGATTAAATAAAATTGATAACCCCTAATTAACCTCATCAAAAAGGGAAAAAATTCAAATACAATCAATAAGGAATGAAAAGGGTATAATCAACACAGACCCAGTGCTTCCCTGGCCAGTGGAAATTCAGAAGACTATCAAGAGCTACTTTGAGAATCTTTACTCTCAAACAATAGAAGACACAGAAGAAATGGTCAGATTCCTGGAAAGATATAAATTACGAAAACTGAATCAAGAAGATATAACAACTCTCAATAACAGCCAATGAAATATGAAATAAAAATCTTACCAACAAAGAAAAGCCCAGATGGATTTACATCTGAATTCTACAAGAAATTTACAAAATATTTAATCCCTAGCCGGGCGTGGTGGCGCATGCCTATAATCCCAGCACTCGGGAGGCTGAGGCAGGAGGATTGTTGTGCGTTCGAGACCAGCCTGAGCTACAAAGTGAGCTTAAGGCCAGCCTGAACTGTATAGTGAGACCCTGTCTCAAAAAGACAAAAAAAAAAAAAAAAAAAAAAAATATTTAATCCCTATTCTCCTCAAACTCTTCAATGAAATGGAAGAGGGAGAAATCCTCCCAAAAACATTCCTTGAGCAAAGTATTATACTGATACCAAAATCAAGGAAAGACACAACTAAAAAGTGAACTACAGGCCAATATCCCTCATGATCATAGATGCTAAAATCCTCAATAAAATCCTGGCAAATAGAATACATGAAATCATCAAAAAGAGTATGCACCATGACCAGGTAGGATTCATCCCAGGGATGCAAGGATGGTTCAATATATTCAAATCTATAAATGTAATAGATTGTATCAATAGAGCCAAATCCAAAAACCACATGATCATCTCAATTGATGCAGAAAAGGCTTTTGACAATGTCCAACACTCACTCATGTTTGGAGTCCTACAGATAACTGAAATAGATAGCGTCTGCTTCAATCTGATAAATGTCATCTATGATCATTATTCCTAAAATTTATTTGGAACCAGAAAAGACCTAAAATAGCAGAGGAAATCATGAGCAACAAAGACAAGGCAAGAGCCATTACAATTCCTGACTTAAAATTATACTACAAAGCTACTGTGATAAAATCAAAATGTTATTGGCAAGAAAATAGAGAATTAATGGAATATATTAGAAGATTCAGAAGCCTGTATGAACACACTCAGCCATTTATCTTCGACAGAGGGGCCAAACAAGCCTACTGGAAGAAAGATAGTCTCTTTAACAAATGGTGCTGGAAAAACTGGCTCTCTAAATGCTGAAAACTAAAACTTGACCCAGTTCTATCACCATGTACTAAGGTAAAATCAAAATGAATTAAAGATCTAAACATTAAAAGAGAAACGCTAAATCTTCTGGGAAAAAATATAGCAGGAACTCTTGAAGACATAGGAGTAGGAAAAGAGTTCATGAACAAACATGTATTTGCACAGGTAACACTTGAAAGAATTAACAACTGGGATTACCTCTTATTGAAAAGTTTTTGCATGTCAAAAGAAATTACCAACAAAGTGAAATGACAACCCACAAATGTGGAAAAAATCTTAAGTAATAAACACTCAGATAAAAGTCTGCTCTCTAGAATTTATAAAGAACTAAAAAACATTAGGGCCCCCAAATTTAAAGACCCAATCCAGAAATGGGCATCTGAGATGAACACACACTTCTCAGAGGATGAAGTTAAAGAAGATAGTATTCCACATCACTAGCCATCTGTGAAATGGAATTTAAATCAACACTGAGATACCATCTCACCCCTGAAAGAATGGCTATCATAAACAAATCAACTAAGAACAAATGTTGGAGAGGCTGTGGGGAAAAAAAAACCCTTCTTCAGTGCTGGTGTGAATGTAGCTTGGTGCAACTATTACAGAAATCAGTATGGAGACTCCTTCAAAAACTAGGACTGGAAATCCCATTCAAACCAGCTCTCCCCTACTGGGAATTTTCCCAGTGGAATTGAAAACATGACATCATAGTGATATTTGTGTACCTGTGTTTATAGCAGCACAATTGTGATTGTCAAATCTTGGAAACAACCAAGATGCCTGTCACCTGAGGAGTGGTTGAAAAAGATGTGGTATTTTTATACAATGGAGTATTACACAGACATAAACAATGATAAACTTGAAGTCTTTATATTCAAGTGCATGACACTTGAAGACATACTCATAAGTGAAATAATTCAGACCCAGATGTGTACATATCATGCAGTCTCCCAAGAGTTTGAGTTCAATTCTGGGTTCTGCCAAAAAAAGAAAATGCTGGGGGAGATACAAATGAAAACAAGAGATAATAAAAAAATAAAGTCATAGTACTGTCCTGCTACAATGCTGTATATGGTTAGATTTCTAAATTTCTGTGCAAAAATATATAATTGTTTATTCCTATTTAAAAAAAAAAATTACCGATAATTTCTTTACATTATGTAGGGATTTAAAGTTTAAAATACTACTACTTGATGGAAAATACCTGTTCCATGTTATGTCTAACATGTTTGATATACAGACAGATAGTGAGGTTAGGCTCAACTGCCTACGTTATAGAGCAATAATATCATTAAGCTTCTTTTTCTGGGGGGTTAACAACCTAAGTTTATAGACCAAAAATTAGAGAAAAAGAAGGCCTGGAAGGACAGCCAACATTTTGGCCCTAGCCCTTCAAGGTCAGTGAGGACTCAGGACATAGGAGATCCTGTACTGTAACATCATGTAATTCAGTTGTGTCCCACATTTTCTGATCAACGAGATATGGGGCTTCAGACAAAAGTGATCAATGATGTAGAGTGTGCCTAAGGATAGAAAACATTCTCTCAGGCTTTCACAGAGAGCAAATTGGTCAAGCAATGGCCATGACTCATCCACATGACTGACACTGACAGAAGATCTACAAATTGCTGCACAGGGTTTCAGGGTAAGTCCTCAGGGGATTTGACTGACCTTATCAGATACAAATGTTACCCTTTTGTTATATAGGTCTTGCTTTATCTGGGTTTTACCCATCCAGCAGAAAAGTATAAAACTGAGGTATATAATAAGTAAAGCCATATTAATATGTTAAGGTATAAAAGGCCCAAGTCAACAACTTCTACCATTGTCAGTCTTTTGGATAACCCACTACAAATACAGACTGCTGGACTATATTGGATTACTCTGCTGAATATGAGTGAAAATGGAATACACATCTCTGACAAAAGTAAACAAAAAAGGGGATATAAATGGACCATTTTGTAGTAGAAAAAATATATATGTATGTGTATATACAAAAATAGCATAAATATAAAGCTACTTTCAATTAGTTCAGTGAGAAGAAAGTTTTGAACTAATAGTGTATAGACAGCATGTCTGCATTTTGTACTAGGAAAAACTACTACAAGGACAACAATATGCAATGTATTAATTATTGTAACTGTGTTAATAACCTGTTTTTAAACTATCTCCGTGCTACTTCTTTCTCAATAAAATTATTAAAATATAACAAGATATAAATATTATAATAGAAACTCTAAATCTGCTGGTAGAATACATACAAATATTGAAGACACTGGTGCGGGCAAACCCACTATAGCACAGGAACTATCACAAAGAATAACAAATCAGCTCTCATATTACTAAAAGGCTTTTCACAGCAAAGGAAACCACCAGCAGAGACTGAAGAGACAACTCACAGTGTGGCAAAAATATTTTTCCAATTGTATTTCACAAAGAGCTGGAAAATGTAAAGTAATGACACCTAGAACTCAAAACACTGAAACCCTCACAAATTTAAAGGCCTAACCAAACAATAGGCATCTAAAATGAACAGATACTTCCTGCATGAAGACGTAGACATGACAAATACATGAAAAAATATTTAACTTCACTTATAATTTAGCAGATGCAAATTAAAACCAGGCTAAGGTTCATCTCACTCCAGAAGGAATGCCTACTGTCAAGAAATCAATCAATAACAAATATTGAAAGGGCTGTGGGAAAAAAGGAACGCTTCTTCACTGTTGCTGAGAGTAGACTGGTACAACCACTGTGGAAATCAGTGTCAAGGCTTCTCAAAAACTAGAACTACAGGTTCCGTTTAACCCAAATATTACCCTTCTTGTTATCTTCAGGAAAGCAAAACGCCATACCATAACAGTACATGTGCACATGTTTACAGTGGCGCAGTTTGTAACAGCCCAAATGCTCCTCAACTGGTGAATGAATGATGAAGTTTTTTTTTATATATACAGTGGAGAACAAACAGAAGAGTAAGTGTGTGACATTTCTCGCTACACAGATGCACCTGAGATTGTATTCTTAAGTGAAATGAATTGGATGCACATGTTTAAATACTCAACGATTTCTCTGGTGAGACATTGAAAGTATGAACAAGGATGAAAATGAAAGTGTATAATATTTAGAAAATGGGAAGAAAACGTTTGACTGAGAAAGTGATTGAGAGTGGAAGGAAAGAAAGGACAAGATAAAAAGGAAACAAACTTGTACATCAGGAGGGGAAGAGGAGTTGAACAAAACAAAGGGGGGGAAAAAAGCAAGATAGGTATGATGGTGAGCCTCCACCCACTTGAACTTGGGCAATATCCCAGGACCAAAATTTTTTCCTTTGTTCTGACAGAAGCAGAAAATAAAACAACAAAGACCCAGGAAATCTCCAAGTCAGGGAACATGCATGTTAGATCTCAAGACCTGACCCTCAGAATCTTTTTCCCAACTTGAACCTCAATTAAAAGTCCATGTATAAGGGCCAGCCAGATAGCTCAGGAGACTAAAGCTCCTGCTTAGGCAGAGATCAGGGGCCAGGGTTTGATCCCTGGCATGTCATGCCAGCTCTGCCCCTGTAGCACTCTGAGACAGGGACTAAGACTTGGCTTGGTGGCACACACCTGTAATCCTAGTGCTTGGGAGGCTGAAAACTGGAGGATCACTATGAGACCAATCTACATAGTGAGACCCTGTAGACTTTGTCCTAAATGCATAAAAATAAAAGATCTATATATAGGGTTGCATGTCAAGTATGTAATTTAATCAGAAGGAACTCTGCAACAAGCCTGTGTATTAAAAGATGCAAGATGACCCACCTTGTCAGTCATATCCAAAGACCCAGTGGAAGGCATCATGGTTGGTGTGCACATCTCGTAGATTCCAAGTCTGATTTAGCTGTGTGCTGTGCTTTTATTTACCTGTCTCCCTAACATCATATTCTGTTAGTGCTTGCCCTCAGCACATCTTCCCGTTATTTTCAATATATGTAGTTGCTTTTTCTTTTATCAGTGGGTGTACACTGTAATTCTTTGCTCCTCATACATAAGAGCCTGGAATTCATCTGTTGGCTCCATCACAGGGCGTAATAAGGTCTTCCTAAGTCACTAAGTTGCTCAGGTTGAACTAAAGTTTGTGATCTTCCTACTTCAGTTTCCTGTAGTGCTGGGATATAGGCGTGTTTCCATACTCAGACTTTTGGGAGTGTGGGTGGGGGAATCAGGATTTCATGCTTGCTACGCAAGCACTGTGTGCTGGGCTTGCCCCACTGTAAGTGGAAAGTTTTAAAATTTGTATGCATTGCATTTCTTTACTTATCTTCAGTTCTTTTTTATTTTCTTCTTAATGATAACAATCTCTAATTCAATTAGAGGATGTGATGTTGAGAATATGTCAAACTACCTAAGGGAATAAGACTGTTAAAAACATGAGAAATAGTGTGGCAAGGGTAGTAAAAGATATAATTGTATGAAAATCAATACTCAAATTATGCAAAACTTCATAAACTTTAGATGCTATAGCAAATATAAAAACAAAGCTGTATCTTTTTTTAGAAAGTGATTTAGTGCTGCATGGCTGCGAACAATAAGGATGGTTACGTCAATGGTAGTAAGGATTAGACTAATACATCCTTTTCTCCAGTGGTACTATGGAAGTGTGTTGAGTTTCTCCAAATGAAATGTTCAGTCCATTTTCAAAAACTATGTTTTCATGATTAGTTATGCAATTTGTTTCCTAAACATTACACTCTCCTTAAGCCTAGAGCTGTACAGAATTCCAACATTTAATATCACGAATTCTAGCAAATTATTTCATACCAAGTAGGGTAGTAATTCTCATTTCTATAAACTTTAGTTTTCTTTTATTTCCTAGCTTTATTACTCAGAATTCAAGAATTTAATTTTGTTGACTCTACACCAAGCTAGGCTTTGCCAATCATCATAATTTTTGTAAGTATTTTTCAGTGACTATACAGTATTTTTAAAGAAATCAGTCATCATTTGGTAGTCTCCAAAGCCAATCCATTTATATGAAGTTTCTGTCGTGTGGCTTCCTGATTTGGCATTCGTTACGAGCCCGGTATTTTTAGGGAGTACCTCAGTACACCAGACAAGCCTGAGGCATTCCGGTGAGTGGACCGAAGCACGGAAGATACCGGCCCGCCCTAGAGCCCTAACAGACGCCCGGGCCAGCCCAGGACCACAGGCCTACGAACCCGCGAGACTTGCGCAGCTTCTCCGCCTACCACGGATCGCGGATGCAACGCCCCGCCCTCGCTGTACCCGGCCCCTCCCCGCCCAACGCACCTACTTCTCCCTCGCGCGTGCTGAGCTCGGGGCCCCACCCCTCACGGCTCCTCCGCTTTCCCCGCCCCCCCGCAGCCAATTGCACGCACGCGTGGCCCTCCAGGCGTTCGTGCCCCCTTCCCGTCGCGCATGCGCGTTCCTCGCGGAGCCGGGCCCCCACCCCTTCCGTGTCCTGCCCCACCGCGGCGTCCCGCCCAACCCTAGGCGGTTGCTCCGGGCGGCCGCCGCCCTCTCCCGCCCAATGGCGCGGCTGCAGCGTCAGTGATGTGAAGGAGCTCTACGGTCGTCCGGCCTCCGGCCCCAGCCCGTACACCATCTGCCGCGGCAGCCGCCGCAGCCCGACCTGACTGGGAGGCGGAGGCCGCCCGGCGGGGCGGGGCGGGGCGAGCGGCGTGGTGGGGTTCGTTCCTGTGGGGCGCGGGCCATGGAGGAGCCGAGCGGCTGCGGGCGGGTCTGGGCGGCCCGGGCGGCAGCGGAGGCCACGGTTTCCCTGTGAAGGGCAGCGAGCCCGAGCGGCCAGGACAGGTAGAGGCGGCGGCGGCCCAGCCTCCGGCACCCGCGGGAGGCCTGGGCGGGAGGCGGCCGGCCGGCCCTGCGGGGCTCGAGCCGGGAAAGCGGGGGTCTCTCGAGTGTGGAGAAGGAGGAGGCGAGGGCTGCGGCGGGTCCGGCTCCCTCGGGGAACCGAAATGGGGCGGGCGAAGTTAGCGACTAAAAAGCGGCCGGATTTCCTGAGAGCCTCAAGGAGTTTTAGAGGAATGAACAGCTCACCAGTAAGGATTCTGGCCTTATCTGGCCAATTATTGGTGCGTCCGACTTTTTTCCTTGTGAAGACCTTGCTGGCTGCGGTGAGGCCTTCCCAGCTTTGCGCCCTTGGCCGGCGCTGCTCTGCGGACGCCGGAAAGAGCAGCTCTCTGGAGCCCGCCGCCGCTTTGCCGCTTCGGGGAACTCTTCCTTGGGCGTGTACGGAACAGAAGTAGAACAAAGCTGGGCAGGGTAGAGCTGGATACGGAAAACCAGATGCCTATAGTGTTTAAATTTTCCGCACGCAGAGGAGAGACTGCCGCCCACAAAACACCTGGGACTCGTGTGACTATCCCTTTCCCACTTTGAGTGGGGGGAGAGTAGTTCCTAACGTTAGGCTTTTTCCGCCTTTGCTTTTTCCCACAGAATTAGAAATTAAGGAAAGCTAAATAGTGTTTTTTGCAGTTACCTATGGAAAATTCAAACTGCCACTTTTTTCTTTCTAGTTTGGAGCTCTGGAAGTCAGTAGCAAAGAACATATCTACGTGGTTTTATCTCCGTTCTGGGATCCAGTGACTTGCCTGCATCGAGAGAGTTAAGCTGGAGCTTTGCTTTGAAGGATAAATAAAGCACAGCCACTCAACTGGACATAAATGGATCTAAAGACAGCAGTGTTTAATGCAGCGCGGGATGGCAAACTCCGGCTTCTTACCAAGTTGTTGGCAAGCAAATCCAAAGAGGAGGTTTCCTCCTTGATTTCTGAAAAAACAAACGGGGCTACGCCACTTTTGATGGCTGCCAGGTATGGACATCTCGACATGGTGGAGTTTCTCCTAGAGCAGTGCAGTGCCTCCATAGAAGTTGGGGGCTCAGTCAATTTTGATGGCGAAACTATTGAAGGAGCTCCCCCTCTGTGGGCTGCTTCTGCCGCAGGACATCTGAATGTGGTCCAGTCTTTGTTAAATCATGGGGCATCTGTCAACAACACCACTTTGACCAATTCAACTCCTCTCCGGGCAGCGTGTTTCGATGGCCATTTGGAAATTGTAAAGTACCTTGTAGAACACAAAGCCGATTTGGAAGTATCAAACCGGCACGGACATACGTGCCTGATGATTTCGTGTTACAAAGGACATAAAGAGATTGCTCAGTATTTACTTGAAAAGGGAGCAGATGTTAACAGAAAAAGTGTTAAAGGTGAGTTTAGTATCGTTGTTTTCATATTTTGCATGTCTACCACTTAAGAAGTTTGATACACAGTTGTAAGTATTGATAGACCTGTTTTGATATGTTATCTTGGTTGTGTAACTTTGTTAAGTGTTTCTTTAATATTTGATAGCACATTGAATGAGTGAGAGAAAATATCTGTCACTGAATTAACCAGCATTTTCTCTTTCTTTGGAGTAACTTCCAGTTCCCCTATATAGTTACAGAGCAAATTAGTGGTAGTTGACTTGAGAGTTTAAGTTTATACTTTAATGTAGGTGGGAATATAATTAAATAAAATGCATTTTTCTTGAGGTTTTTTTAAAAAATTTTTTTAGAATAACCTTGGAGTAGCAGCTACTATATTTAGTGAGTCATGTTGTTTGTTTCTCCTTAAGCATGTCATTTGTTACTATGTGGGGATAGGCTAAGCCAAACTGACCTGAAGGCCTTAATATCAATGGAAAAGAAGGGTTATCTGTTCACAGATTCCAATTTATTTGTGGCCAGTAGAAAATCCTCTTATGTAGATACTGTAAATATTGTATAGCAAGAAAGAAAACAGGTTTTTTTTTTTTTTTTTAATCCAGACTTGTAATGAAGGAACAAAACAAAGACTAGGTTAAACAAATGTGGATTTGTTGGCTAGAACAATGCAAAGACCTTTTTTCCTAAGGAGAGTTTAAGTTCACAGTCCTATGTAATTTTCACTGCTTGTAATAGACTGAAGAAGCAAATGATAGTTTAGAATCTTTAAACTTTTTTTTTTTGCAGAACTGGGGATTTAATTTAGGACCTTGCACTTGTTTTACTGAGCTATCTCCCCAACCCTAGAGTCTTTAAACTTTTAAAACCAATTATTTTCATATCATAACTTTAACACTTAAAAATTTTGTTTTTCTTAAATATTTTGGGACAGCAAAGTAATGGACTTTCTAATTTTCAAAAACTATTACAAGCTAAAAGGACTATACATACGTGTTAAAATATGTTCAGACGAGCAATGTAAATAAATTGGGTTACAGCACTTACAGTGAGAAATGTCTTGTTACCCCTGATTTCCAGACCTCTAACCTGGGAGCCAATACCAAGTTTTTGTCTTTCTAGAGCTAGTCTATATAAAAAAACCCAAACTTGTCTATGCTGTATATCCTGTTTTCCCCCTCACTGTTGGTTAATGCCTGCTCTTGTCTTTTATTTTGTTAACCATAATTTATCTTGGATGTTAACATGTTGCATTCTTGTTTCATTGCTATCCAGTATTTCATTTTATGAATATACATAATTTATCTTGTTTTAGGTCACATTCTGTACTGTGCTTATTTATTTGCTGGTGTTTTTGTTTTGTTTTGTTTTTCAGGCAGGGTCTCACTATGTAGAGTAAGCTGGCTTTGAATTTACTTCTGTAGCTCAGGCTGACCTGGAACTCAACAGTGAATCTTCCACCTCAGCCTCAGCTGGGATTACAGGCCATACTGTTCTGATGTAAACAGTGCTGCTTTGAACCTTTAACAATAATGTATGTGTCTTTGCACACTTGTGTGAGAGTAGCTGTAACTTGGTGTTGCTAAATCAAAGTGGTATGTGCTTATAATTTTTAGTGTTTGGTTTGCTAATCCAGTTCTCTTAGATTTAACTTTCAGAGATGATAAGCCACACACTCAAGGGGTGTACATATTTAATTGAATGTATTTACTAAATATTTTTTAAAGGGTTTATTACAAAAATGACCCAATTTTCTGGATTTTTTTCAGAAAATTTTCTGATTTTTTTTTTTTTCACAATTACAATAAAAGTTTCACAAAATCCCAGCACTCAGTGATAAGCCTGCTAAAGGTGTTTCTGAATTTTGCATTTAGATAGTTTTATTGTTCATGCTATGGTATAACATACCTTTTTAGATACATAAGTCTTTAATTCAGTAATTCTGACTCTTTAATTTCAGTAACTGCATACTTTTCTAATAAGAGTTTTACATTGTTTCTGTTTTTCAGTATGACAAAAATTGTTTTCTGTAAACATTCATGTAGAGGCAGAAACCAACATGCCTTTTTTTTAAACATTCTTTTGAAGAATGCTTGTTTAAAGAGCCCAAATAACTGTGTAACTGTTGATAGAAATAGAGATAAAGGCTCCTTATTTATGCTTGTTGCATTTCTTGGGGGGTCTTTAAGGCTTGTTTTTTTTTTTAATCAGTTTAGTGATATTCAGAGTACTGATAAAATTTAAGTCAAAGTGAGATGTTTTGCTCTTATGTCATTGGAGCGATGAATATTGGTACTGTTTTGCTTAGATTTTTCAGATTACTTTGTATTCTGTGTATGCATCTGGAGGCGCACTGTTTAAGATTAAAATATGAATAACTCATTTTTGTAAGCATATTCCACTAATGAATTATAAGTAATATTTGATTATCTTTGGGCTACTTAAGAAGAATGGTTTCTTGAATCACCAAGATCATTTATGGCCTTTTATGTGAGGGTCTGTAGTGTGTGCTCCCTTTTTGTTGAATAGTACACTAATTCTAAATAATTTTCCCCTAGTATCAGTATCTAATATTCATGACTTTATTAAAATACAGTATAATGTATATTGTATAATATGAGAAGACAGTTTTATACTAAAGTTAATTTTCAGATAGCCTGAATTTCATATAAATACACATACAGAGATTTTTGTTACTTCTTGGGCAGTACTTTTATCTTTTTATAGTAATGTTTAATTTTAACAATGTTTCTTTACAAATGTTGGAGGCAGGCTCAAATATGTATGTGTCCTCAGTGCCGATTGTGCAGCTCATTCCTTGGTAATTGTCTTTTGGTGGTGCAGCCACAGTGAATGTTTAAAAAATAGGAACCACTTGAAACTAGGCAGGGACACTGGAGAAATAGACTTTTTAGCCCTATCCAAGAAATAAGAAATATGACAAGACTAAGGATAAAATAGATTAACCTCTATCTGTCTGGCTCGCTCTCTCTCCCCTCTCCCCCTGTCTCTCTCTTTGTGTCCCTGTCCCTGTCTCTGTGTCCCTGTTCTTGTCCCTGGTCTGTCCCCACCACCTCCCCAGGCGCTTTTTGGCACTCAAACCTAGAGCCTGCTACCACTGACCTGCCTATTATCTCCAGCTCAGTTTCTTAGGACACTTGATAAGAATTTCATTAGAAATAGTTATGAAAACCACATTGTAAACTGCACTTGAGTACTTAAATATAATGCATGAAGCCAGCTATAGCAACAATGCCTGTAATCCCAGTGTTGTGGTGGGCTGAAGCAAGAGAATTGCCAGTTTCAGGCCCAGCTTGGACTCTCAGCACTTTTAGCAGGACCCTGTCTCAAAATTACTAGAAAAGAGTTGGAGGTATACCTCAGTCTGAAGCCCTTAAATTCAATCCCCAGTCTTAAAATTCCTCAAAAAGAAAAAAAGCATATAACTTCTGTTTTTCATTACTTTTTTTTTTTTTTTTCTTGTCTTTTTGAGACAGGGTCTCACTATGCAGTTCAGGCTGGCCTTAAGCTCACTTTGTAGCTCAGGCTGGTCTCGAACTCACAACAATCCTCCTGCCTCAGCCTCCCGAGTGCTGGGATTACAGGCATGCGCCACCATGCCCGGCTTTCATTACTTTTTAATAGGCAGTTAACATTTGAATATATTACTTAACCTCTTTCCATTACTTTTTAATAAGCTCGTGGCATTTTGAACATGCTTTAACCCAAAGGTAGAGTTTATATTTCCTTTGGGAGAACGTTTCTTGAGTCCCTCAGTATGTCAGGCTTTTAAACTTTGGAAATGCAAAGATGAGTAAGACATGATATCCCTTCTCTTGAGGTTTGATGCGAGACAGGTTTAAAGTAACTACTTAAATTACAATATGCTAAGTGGAGCAGTAGTGCTATTTTCCTGTAGATACTTAGAAATAGGTTATCCCTGACAATTTATTACTTGAGGGGAGAGTGGTTTCCTTCTTTTCCCATAGCACTTTAAGGAGGGAGGAAATCTTTGAAACAGTCGGAAACATCTGTAGTTTTGCACTCAAAACAACTTTTTTGAGATAGTTGAAGACCTCAAATCAGAAATGAGTAGGTGTGAGCATCAAGACAATTAAATAGTTAATAAGATATGTAGCATTTTGTTTAGGCAAGGCATTGTGGTGAACCTTTTCAAGGCTATGACATAGGATGTAACAAAGAATGATATAAACAATTGTAGAAGAATGTACTGACGAGGAATGCTTCATGCAGAAAATATAAAATTGGCCATGAAAAGACTTTTGGTATTGGTAGAATCTGTGAATTTTAATAAGAGTTTTCTAGGCTTAGGAAATAGCATAAAAAAAGAAACACTGAGAAATAATGCTTGGAAGGTCTAGAAACTGGAAAGTAGTCTTATGTGGACCAAAAGGAATCTATTTTGAGTTTTGGTGAAGAAATTTACTTTTATTTGTCATGTGGTGGAAAGCTAACAAAAGGTTTTCAGCTGAGGAGTAACTGAGATACATGTATTTACTTAGAGAAGCTCATCTAACTCTGTTCTACCAAAGTGACTCTTTGACACTAGAGACTTTATGTTTTTAGCCTATGAATTAGGAATAAATAGAGTGTCAGGTCCATAGTGGGCAGTTGTAAGTGATCTTGTTGAATAAACAAGTTGCCTTTATGGCAAGTATCTTGCTCTGTAGTACTTTCTGCAGTGAAGTAAATTGATCAATGGCAACTTAAAGTAACAAAGGTGGTAATTGTTAAAAACTAGTGATACAGGTAGAAAACATGGTAGGTGTTCAAAAAGAAGAAATCTGTGTAGGTATGTGACAGGTTAGTTAGCATTAAGATTTGAGATAATTTGAGTAGAGTTTTTGTTATTGCCTTTTTTCTGTGAAAATTTATTAACATGCATAAATGGAGCAAATATACTGAACCACTTAGTGTTCATGATTTTTATTCAATAATTAATTATTCATGTTTGCTAAAGTTTAAAAACAAAATTCCTGTCTCCTCTCCATTTGTTCTCTGAGGTAGCTCAAACCAATAATAGTAGAGGTCTTTTAAGGTGCAAAATTTTTATTTTCCCCCAGTAGAAGTGTACAGATGTCCTTTTCTTTTTCTTTTTTTAAGACAGGGTCTGGCTGTGTAGTCAGGGTGGCCTTGAATCCACTACATAGTCTTGCAGCGATCCTTCTGAATGCGATTGCGGGCTTCTGCCATCAAGCTCAACAAAAATCTCAAACAGAATCTCCCCTATAAATTAAAATGTCCCCTATATTGAGATAACATGCTAAGATAATGATTGCTGTGAATGCACTAGTATCTGAGAATGCTGAAAGCAACAATTCCCTGTTTATTCTTGACTTTGAGAATTCTTCTCAGCTATTGGTAATTTCAGCATATCTAATTGTAGGAAAAAGTAAGGTAGGGAAGGAAGGGATTTAAAATTTCATTGTACTCTGTGACATGTTTTTATTTTAATGCTTAAGTGATTTACTTGATTTAATGTTTAATATTGAGTAATGTTGAAATAAATTGAATTTATTAACATTTTAATCTCAGATTTTTAAATTGTTCCATGTTACTGCCTTACCCTCTTAGGTCTGTTGGCACATTTCTCCATTCTCAGAGATACTCAGCATGCTAACTGAATAAACCAAATTGCAGACAATGTTTGAATTGAGCTCAATGGAAAGATACCCCTGTAGTATTTTTTTCCCTGGAGACTGGGTTTCAAGCTGTGACTTCTCACAGAATTGAGCTAGGTTAGTGAGGATTAGTAATCCTGAAATAGCTACTGGTATTTCTAAATCGTTTGTGGCAGCAACTAAGAGAATTGTTTTACTTACCGACCTTTATGTATGTATGCTCCCTTTGTTGAATTTGTGTTTATCAGAACTTCATGAATTAAGTATGTTGCTTAAAACAGAATTCTGGAAGCCCTTGCATTGTAGAAATTTAAGTTCTTAAGACATATCTATGGATGGAAGATGGATGTGGAAAGGTAGAAGGGTACAGATAAAGTCACATGGGTATAAATCTGACAAACATTTTTATTTCTCCTTTATGTCCTGTTTAGGAAGAAATTTGATAAAATAGGGCACCTGAAAACTACAGCAAGGAAGGGAATTCTGGTGAAGTCTGATAATGTTTATAGTCTTTTGAGGAGCCTTTTTTAAAAAAGAGGTATTAATAAGTGTTAGTTCTTGCTCCTTAGCTTTCCTTGTAAGCCTTGAAATTCTACTTAAATCGAGACCCATTTTAAAAGCAATTCCTCATCTTGAGTCTTACCTCTGGATGCAATTATATTTTAGCATTTAACTATTATGTGCTCAGGGACCTGTATATTTCTATTTTTATATCTCAGTGCCTCATTCAAAAAGAGTAGTGAAGGGAGGGCACATAATTTTGGCAAAATTTGCTTTTAATTCTTTTAAGTTCCTTTTTAAAAACTTGAAAAAAAAAAAAAAAACCTTGTTCTTGAGTATCTCCTTTAATATACATGGAGAAGGGAGACATTCAGAGCAGAGAAAGCTACTACTCCTTTCAAGGCATAAGCTATTTCTGTTCTTACCTCCCTCAGTGCTTATAAATTAATTATGTCAAGAATAAACTATTTGTAGTCAGCTTTGTTTTGAAGTTGTACTATTATCACAGCTCCCATCTTTACTAGTGAATCTCTTCTAGACTTAGTTTAGCCCATCTACAAAGTTGAAGAAGAGTAGGTTAGTGCCAAGCATTAGGTTAAATAAGACAAATGAGAATTTCTGTGACTTTCCAAATTATTAAAATATAAGACTTTTTAATTGCTGCTTCTATTAGTAAAAAATATACTTTTACCAGAAACACAGGTATTTTGATTTTAATTGGGTTTTTGAGCAGCTTTATTGAGATAAAGCAAACACAAACTACTCATTTAAAGTGTTACAACTCAATGTCACCACAACTTTTTTTAATTATCCAACCCCCTCCAAAACAACCCATGTCCATTAATCATTACATCTCCTTCCTTCCTTGGCATCTGTACTAAACAACCACTTATCTCCTGTCTGTTTATAGACTTGACCTTGACATGTGTAGTCGTATGTGGTCTTTTGTAACTTCTTTGGCTTAGCACAGTTTTCAATGTCCATTCATTTTATGTAGCATATTATATATGAATGCTTTTATTCCTGAATAATATTGTACTGTATCCACTTTTATCCATTCAGCAGTTGCTGACATTTCATTATTTTTACTTTTTAGATTGTTATGAGTAATGCTGTTATAGATAATTATATACAAATTCTCTGTGTGTATGCTCTCATTTCTCTCAGGCATATGCCTATGATGAATTAATTTATGTGGTTAGCTGTTTAACTTTTTTGAGGAAGCTCTAAATTGTTTTTCAAAGCAGCTATACAATTTATATTCCTGTCAGCAGTGTAGGAGAATCCCAGTTTCTCCACTTGTTATTATCTTCCTTTTAAAATGTACCACCTTAGAAAGTATCAATTGGAGCTGGCCAGATAGTTCAAGGGACTAAAGCACTGGCTTAGGCAATTGCAGTGACCTGGGGTTTGGCTAGCTGGCGCTGCCCTTGGACACACTGAGACAGTGACTGAGACTGCATAGTGGCATGGACCTGTAATCCCAGTGCGTGGGAGGCTGAAAATACGAAGATCACTTTGAGTCTGATCTGGGTAGTAAGACCCTGTAGACTCTGTACTAAATACATTAAAAAAAAAAAGTATATGAAGTGGTATATGATTGTGATTTTGATTTGTATTTCTCTAATGGAGCATTTATTGTTTCTACACTACAAGTCCTTTATCAGATACATGATTTATAATCATTTGTCTCCCGTTCTGTGAATTTTTTCACTTTTTTATAGGAATTTGGATTTTTCTTTTCCAGAGTGTTTTTTTTTTTAAGAAATTTGGACTGTGGATCACTTACAATGTTGACTTTTAAACAGTTGTTAAGTATAAACTAGGGTTTACTGATACTATTTACTACATTAGGACTTTTTCTTGTGGTAGAATTGTGTAACCTAGATGTAATATACACTATATCCACCTGCTTTAGCATAGGTTTAAATTTAGAGTAAATAGGAGTGAAATTTGATTTGTGCATAGTGTAATAGGGGTGTGACATTAAACTTACATGAATTGATATAGCTGCTAGGTATTTTGACTATACAGCATACAAAAAATAAGATGTGTACTATTTTCTTTCTACTTATGGAATTGGCATGGGATCACTTGGAATTATCCCAGATAAGCTCAGTCAGAATATGCATTTTGCTAAAGTTAGAGAAACACTATTTTGACCACAAATAAACACAAGTTTAAACCATGTGATGTTTTTACAGACAACAAAATCTTTTAAGTTGTATATTGCTGGAAAATAATTTAGGCCATTATAGACAGTGTGTTTGTTAAATACAGTCTTTATGAATACATTTTTGGTTTATTGAAATGATCAATTCTTCTACTTTGGTGGTTAATTTAGAAATTGACTAAAATCCTGATCCTGGTGAGAGTTTTAGTAAACATACTCAAGGTACAATATTTTAAATGCTATATGGAGTTTTTATGTTTTAGGTGGTGTAATCATGGCCTTTATTTATTCACTGGGACATCTGGTCAGGATATAGAATCCTTAAGCCTCAGACTATTACTTACCCAGGATTCTGATGTTTTGGGGTTATATTGAGAAACATATTGACTCCATGCACTTAGATTTCCACAGTTGATCAAGAATTTATATTTTGACTGCTTATTGTGGGACATACTTGTAATGCTGGCATTCAAGAAGCTGAGGCAAGAGGCTCACCATGAGTTCAGGGCTAGCCTGAGCTACAGAGTGATTTCAGTAACAGCCTAAACTGCGTAAGAAGAGCCTGTCTCAAAAAAAGAAAAAAGAATTCTTATGCCTGTTATCTGAGCCAGGTATGATTGATCATATCTGTAATCCCAGCACTTCAGAAGACTGAGGAAAGATGCGTCTCTCAAAAAAAATGAAAAGGACTGGTGATGTAGCAAGTTAAAATCAACGAGGTATCACTTGAGTTACTACTTTTGGAATGTTACCATGTTTTAATGTATGATCACTTAATATAGCATCCTTCCCATAGCATCACTTCCAATAGTGTCCATCACAGAAGCATCTCAAAGAATGTATCTATCATTCTTCCCAATTTCTTAGCACTGTTGTTTTGTTATGTGGTTGAATATTAGTGTATTTGGGCTGGGCTTATAGCTCAGTGGCGTAAGCGACAGCCTGGCAACCTCAAGGTCCCAACTTAGATCCCTGGTACCACCAAAAAAAAAAAAAAAAAAAAGGTTTCTTTAAAACTAAATTCCATTGCTAAATATCCTTTAATTTCATACGGCATATCTGATAGTTTTTATTTTTGAATGCTGTATTTTTATGTTTCTCACTTTGAAAATAACAAAAAGAAGACAAAAAAGAGGTGACTCAGGAAAAATCTTTTGAAAGTACAAACATTGTGTTATGGATATTTTAAGAGATGCAAAACCCAGGGAAAATTCTTGAGCTGAATTAGTAAGAATTGAGAAATTTTGAACAAAATGTTTTATTCAATGATATTACTTGTCAAAAGTTAAATATGATTTTGGTGTGCTTTGGCATGTAATTTAACAGTTACAAAAAAACATAGTAACTCAGTTTTTAAATTTAGGTGTTGCAATAACTTCATAAGTTATATTTAACATGTAGTATATCTTAACACTTTAAACAACTGATACAGACTAAAATTTTTATAGTAAGTACAACAATGCCTAACATTGTAAAGTATTTATACATAGAAAGTCATACTAATCCCAGAAACTAAAATATAAATACAAATGTCATTTTAAAAAAAGCTTATTGCTAAGCAAGGTGGCACATGTCTGTAACCCTAGCACTCAGGAGGCTGAGTCGGTAGAAGCAGAAGAGGATCTGGGTGAATTCAAGTCTAGCCTGAACTACAATATGAGACCTTGTCACAACAACCCCCCACCCCCCGCCTCCCAAATAAAAGTTTGTGAATTGACACAAAAAAGTGTTCTTTTTACTTAGAAGCAGAAATAGTAAAATTAAAAAATTTCAGTGTTAGGAAGAATACTGTAAAACTGAAAGCATAAAAAATTTATCCTTTAAGTGAACTGAAACTATTTGTGATTGTTTTAGCTAGGCATTTTTTGGACACTATTATCAAGGTATAATTTACATATACTGGAGTCTGTAATACAGTTCTGTGAGTTTTGACAATAAAAGTAAGAAACTTCCCTCATGCCCTTTTATTGTTAACCCCGTCCTAGACCTCATTGATCTGTTACCTGTCTTTCATGGTTTTTAGGCCCTAATTTGAACAATTAAAAATTCTGAGGTAATGGAAATTTCCACCCTCCAGGAAACATTTATATAAATCATGGCATGTGCCTTTAATTTTAACTATGAAACCGTTAATAAGTACATACTATGTAGTTTATAGTGACTATGCAGATTTTAACATGATAAAAGGCCTAACATGTAGATGAAAAGCAGGAAAAACTTCAATATGTATTGATTTAAATTTTGTCAGGCAGCCTGCTGGTTAGCTCAGTTGTTTAACTGCCTGCTTATACAAACACAGTCAGGCACAGGATACCTTAGTTGGAGTCCAGGCTCTGCATGCCTTACCTTACCAGACCTGCCCTTCAGGCAGCCTGAGCCAGCCAAAAAAAAAAAAAAAAAAAAAAAAAACTTAAGCTTTGTCAGAATATAGGGGACCAGGGAGATGTCTCAGTACAATAAGCAAAATATAATATGTAGCAAGACTGGGAGGCTGAGCACCATGGGGCATTCCTGGAGTCCCAACACTTGAGAGGCTGATCACATCAAATTTTAGGCCAGCTTGGGTTACATATTTAGTTCAAGATTAATCTGAAGTACATAGTAGGACCTTATCTCAAAAAGAGACTTGGGGAAATACACAAAAATTATATTTTCTTTAAAATTACACCTTTTTAAAACTTTCCTAAATATTAAGTAATGCTCAAAGCTAGACTCAAAAACTTGTCCTTTAGGGCCTTCTAGGACATTGACAATTGAACATATGATTGTAGTATACTTAATATGTTAGAGTAATTAAGAAGATCCCCCTCCTTTTGAACTTACTTTTTGAACTGATTTTTTTTACTCAGAAACTAAGTTTGAATCACTTTTTATAGTATCAGTTATTAAAAATAGAATGTACCCTTAGCTTCAGCAATGCACTAGTTGGTGAAGAAAGTGGTAGGGAGGGCAAGGGGATGAGAATGTGTTATGTCCGTGTACCATCTACCCACCATAGATGTATTCCTAATGTACCATAAACATTTACTAATAAACATAATACAGGCTTTGTACATTTGAAGAATAGGCAGTTTAGATAGAAAACGTATTTGTGGAGCAGTGATGTTGTGATAAGATATATAATACTATAATAGTAACTATTAATGTTGAATATCAGGATGAGCAAAGTTATTCACCAGTCATTTTCATTGTCAGATTAATACAGTATAATCAAAGTGACCTCTTGGATACCTGAAATTCCTAGTGAAACTTGAAAGACAAGAAATTTAAAAAAAGAATGAACAGCAAAAGCATAGAGGGGAAATGAACTGGCGTATGGAATAATTGAATCATAAGCAGAATATTCTTTATGTTGGGGGTAATATCTTTTTGAGCAGGTGCTGGCCCTGGATTGAGATCCGGCCCATTTGTGTTTAGTATCTGAAGCTAAGAAATGATTTTTACATTTTACATTTTTTTTGAATGGCTTAAAAGCAAATGCAAACTATGTCATAATACGTGAAAATCACAAATCAAATTTCAAAGTCTGTAAGTAAAGTTTGGCTGAAAGACAGTCATATTCATTAATTTAACATTACCTTTGGATACTTTCCTGTTTCTTAGCAGAGTTTAGTTGTTAAGACAGAGACCTTATGGAGTAAAAAACTTAAAATAGGCTTTTACTGTACTTTAGGTGGGTTAGATTCACAGTGTCATTTATACCAGAGATAATGAGAAATTAGGCTGGAGAAGTAAGGTATAGAAATCTTTTAGCATCCATAATGTATTGTATGTGTATCCTTGATAGCCAAGATTTAGGGTTTGTGTCATATAACATTTTCTTAAGTTAAAGACTTTTTCTTCTTACCCTCCTCATACAAATTTTCTTGAGACTCAGGGCTGTACAGACTTGAAAGCCATCATAAATACTTTCAGCTGTTTCCTTAGAGAAGGCATGAAAGCTTTGAGTTGGAAAGAGATATGATTGGTTGACATTTTATTATGAAGTTTGGCCTTTATTAGACTTAACTCTGGAGTTTAGTATGACTGATGTTTTTAAAAAATATAACCTCAGAAGTGATCAGTACACTGAAATGACATTTGGTAAACATGAATTTGTTTTATCACTCATTTTTCTGCTTTGTTTGTACCCTACATAGTTATAAATAGAAGATTAAGAAGAACAACAGATAACACAGTTTTAAATAAAAAAATAGTAGAGTGCTTAACATCTTTTGATAATAGCTACATTTTATTAATTTCTTCTTTTTCCTGGAGTAAGTAATTTACTATTTTTTCATAACTTCCTAAAATGGAGCTTAGTTGTTTTAGTAACCCTTTTTCCTTTTTGGATATGTACATTTAAAAATATTTATTACCCCCATAACAATTTTGACTGTTTTGTTATCATCCACTTGATTTATATTGAGCATTTTTTGATCTACAAATTATTAGTGTATTTTCTAGTTACTTTTTTATATTTAACTTCTTGACTTCTTTTGTATTTACACTCCTGAAATTGATTTAATGGCTTATATACTTACTGTTTGTTTATATTCTATTTGAGGAAAAAGGAGTTACTGTAGTTGAGTTCTTAATATATGTCAATTAAAGTATGTTTTCTAAGTTTACCTATCTGAGAACAGTGTAATCAATTGTTTATAGATGTGTCTGATTTTCCTTGTGATTCTGTCATTTTTGCTGTATTTATACTGCTAGGTGACAAATTTGGTATTATTGTATCTTTGCTCTTTTTATTATAATTTTTTCTCCTTATCTGCATTTTACTTTAAACTGTATTTTAATATTAGACATCTTTCTTTTGGATAGTTTTTGTATTGTGTATGTTTATCTTTTCACTTTGAGTATTTCACTGAGCTTTTTTTTTTCTATATATATCCTTTTTAAGATTTACCTTGTATGCAGAATGTTTTTTCCAACTTGGAGTTCTTAGTCAGCTTTTATCATTTAATGGGAACATACAATTCACTTGCATTTAATGTAATTCATTATATATTTGGATTTTAATCTACCTTGTTTCCTGAGACTTATTTGTCCTACCTGTTTTGTGTTCCTTTATTTATCTCTTTTGTTTTCTTTTGGTTTATTTTTTGTTTCAGTTTTCCTCTATTAGAATATAGCTTTTTATGTACATACTTTGAACTATTATTTTAGTGATTGCTCTAGATATTACTGCTTTAACTTACCAAAAACTAAAAAAAAATTCCAATCTTGCTAACAATTCAGAGATCTTAGAACATTTGACTTCAATTACTTTCCTTTTAGTCTATTGCTGTTAAGTATTTTATATATAGTATTTCAAGACAGTATTTATTTAGATTGATCTACTGATACATATTTATGCCCATATCTCCTAGCTCCCAGGTAGCTTGTGTTCCTTCTCCTTAAGGTATTTAGATGTTAGTAAATATTTTAATTTATCTTGTTTTCTCTATCCTACTCTTTATTTTTTGCATTTATTCATAATATAGGTAGGTATAGAATTCTAACTTGGCAATTATTTTCCTGTGGTACTTTTTTTTTTTTTTTGTCTTTTTGAGACAGGGTCTCACTATGCAGTTCAGGCTGGTCTCGAACTCACAACAATCCTCCTGCCTCAGCTTCCCGAGTGCTGGGATTACAGGCATGTGCCACCACACCCAGCTTCCTGTGGTACTTTTAAGTATCATTGTGTGTTTCCTGACTTGTTCTCCCTGGTGAGAACATTGCTGTTCATGTGTTCTTTTTCAGGTAGCCTCCTTTCCTCATTTTTTGGTTTTAAGTTTTTTCTTTGTCATTAATTTTCAGTATTTTTGTTGTTGCAGTGTACCTCAGTGTGATTTTCTATTTTATACTTTTGGTATTTGTAAAACATATAATTTATTGTATAACCTTTTATTAGTTTCAAAATTTCTCAGCCTTTATTGCCATTTGTTTGCTTTAAGTAAACATGCTAGGCATTTACTCTCTACCATGGTACTATATCCTCAGTTCAGACTTTACCTCTAAATATTATTGCTTCCATTTTTTTTTTTTTTTTTCTCTACAATTCTGTATTTAAGTATGCTAACTGTTTGACATTGTTCTGTCTGGTAGAGTCTCCTGTTTTCCATCAATGCTTCATCTCTCCATTTTTATCTGATCTGTGTCATAGTTCACAAAATCTCTATTCAACTGTGTAATCCGGTTTTGAAACCACCCATTGGGTTTTTCAGCACTAGAATGACCTTTGTTGAATTCTCAATTAAAAACTCATTGAATAAACTAAGCATTATTGAAAATCTGTGATAATAGTATTATCTGACTCTTCTTTAGGCTTTTCTTTCAGCTTTTATTTCTCTTGGCTTTTGTTCAGATTATTTTCTCCTTTTTTACAAACTGGATATGTTCTTACCATGTAAAGTTTTTTTGAACTATAGTGATAATATATTCCTCTATTGTTTATATTTGGTTTCAGCTTTTGATAATACATATAGCCATACTGATTTTTTTTTCCTTTTTCTTTTGGCAGCAGGAATGAAACTCAGGACCTTGTGCTTGCCAGGTTTATCTATTTGTAGTTCATTTTTAGTCACTATGGTGCATCCATGTAGAGCTGTAATGCAAGGCTGACAAATGTTCTCACGTTGGTATTGATGGGTAAAGCCCAGTGTTAAGAGTATACAACAGGGGCCAGGGAGATGGCTCAGTGGAATAGGCACTTCCCAGGCAAGCACAAGGGCCTGAGTTCAATCCATGGTTCCGCAAAAAAAAAAAAAAAAAAAAAAAAAAAAGAGTGTACAACACCACCAGGCCCCAGGTTTAGTTTCCAGTGTGCAAAACAAACAGAGAACAAAAGGTCTGAGTTTTTGAGGTATGCATTCTAGAATTGGTGAAAGCCATTGTGGGAAGCTCTCATAAGTTCTAAAATTTGTCTAGTTTTTTTTCTTTTGGATGTTATCTCTTTGTTACATCAAAATCTTGTCAAAGAAGTTTTTTAAAATACATTTTTCAACTTTCCTAGTTCTTAGGGCAGTTTTTTTTTAGTTTTTATTTTTTCTGTATGTGGGTGTATTCAAAATATACATATTCTAGTTTTTACAGAAATATTTAGTAATTTAGTAATTTAAAACTGGCTTTTGCTGCCTTCTTGATTTTGTCACTGAATAGAGAATGCCATCCAAGTTTTCCTTTCTATTCAGATTTCTCTTGGCTTATTTTGTCTATTTTTTGGAAAAAAGTAATATTTTCAGTTCAAAATGTTTCTCAGTAAATGTACTTGAAATAATGGTTTAGTTATTTAGTTGAAACTATTTCAGAGAAATTAACTGATAAATTATGGATGCTGTCTGATTACTTTACATTTTGTTAAAACATTTTGCGAGATACTTCATTGTTTTTTGACATTCTGGGTCAGAAAAAACATAACCAGAGTAATTATGTAGTTCCTGGAGATACTATGGAGGAGATACTATGGAGGACAGAACAAGGTAAACTTATGAAAAGATTTAAAAGTCCTGCATCTTTTTGTGTGTAATTATAGCTATAAAGTAGTTTTGTTACTTGAAGTATTCAAGTTTAAGCCACCTCAAGATATATATTCTATGAAGAGTTACTGAAAACCACCTCTGGTTTTTGGAGGTACTTCACTGTACCATAATAATCATGGTTAAGATTTAGCATTGTGATATTCTAACAGAGATCATAAGAGGAAAAAGCACAGGTGAGGTCTAAATAATAGGAAGGTTTTTATGCTTTCTCCTTCATAGTCAAGCACATTCTTCCTTTGAAATGCAAACATGTGTGATATTTCTGCCCAGGGAAACATGTGACTTTGCCTAGCATAGCTGAAAAACCAAGTGTTTATGTTTTAACATAAACTGCAGTGCTGTTATAGTTTAGGCTCTGTGAGCTGCTATTATCACTTAGGGAAGGTTTGATCTGTGTTGAAAACTATTTATCAGGCAGATTTTTAGCTGCCAGACAAGGGTCAGCCTTGCAAGTAGGTTTTCTATGGAAGCTATTCATAGCCTCTGTTACCTCTTTTCTACAGCCATGCTAACTCACTGTTGAAATTTTCTATGAACCTTTTATGTAAATGTCAAAGGTCTACATGATAATTTTTTTTTATAATTAGTAAAAATGTTCACTATTTGCAGGGTAAAATGCCTAATGTTTATAATGTTTAATAGAGACTTACTAATGTGCCAGTGCCTGTTGTCAGTTTTAATTTGTGTGGGAAGAAGAGGACAGTGTTAGAACATTCAGTACATCTAGCAAGAATGTTGAAAACTTAAATGGGAAATAATCCATTATGAAAGGACATTTCAAATGTCTTCTTTTAAAGTTGATATTAAGCCACCCACACATTTTTAGATTTTTGTGGACTTATTTTCCTAGGAGACCTTTCTGGGGGAAGTATTTTATAACTTAAGAATTTGGGCTGAAAAAGCTCTAGCTGAATTTCAGATTCAGACATTTAAAAAAATAATTTCTGACCATTGTTTGAATCAAGAATTTTAGAGGGTTTCTCTTTCATAAATGTGGAAACTGACCCCCAAAAGATGGTCAGCAAACTTAGAAATAGCTGGTTGTATTTCATATGTTTTTAGTAATGTTAACGAAGAATACTGAGAGGACATGGATTCATTTGTCTGTAAGTATCTTTGCTTTTTATACCTAATTTGGTCATATTAATTCTGTAATTTTAGTATTTTCTTTAGCTCCTACTACATATTAGATGATAGTTTTAAATGCTAAGGATAATTATTTTCTCCTTTGTAATCAAAATATGTCCTACTTAAGAGTGACCTGCATCTCTTTAGAATCTAAATTACTTATATGTATTATATTATATTATATCCTGGTCCCTCAAAGTATGTTATTCTTTTCCTCTTTTCATTCTCTAAGGTAATACTGCATTGCATGATTGTGCAGAATCTGGAAGTTTGGACATCATGAAGATGCTTCTTATGTATTGTGCCAAGATGGAAAAGGATGGTTATGGCATGACTCCGCTTCTCTCAGCAAGTGTGACTGGTCACACAAACATTGTGGATTTTTTGACACATCATGCACAGACCAGCAAGACAGAACGTATCAATGCTCTAGAGCTTCTAGGAGCCACATTTGTAGACAAAAAGAGAGATCTACTTGGGGCTTTGAAATATTGGAAAAAGGCAATGAACATGAGGTACAGTGATAGGACTAATATAATTAGTAAACCAGTACCACAGACATTAATAATGGCTTACGATTATGCCAAGGAGGTAAATAGTGCAGAAGAGCTAGAAGGTCTTATTGCTGATCCAGATGAGATGAGAATGCAGGCACTGTTAATTAGAGAACGTATTCTTGGTCCTTCTCATCCTGATACCTCTTACTATATTAGATATCGTGGAGCTGTCTATGCAGACTCTGGAAATTTCAAACGATGCATCAACCTATGGAAATATGCTTTGGATATGCAGCAGAATAATTTGGACCCTTTAAGTCCAATGACTGCCAGCAGCTTATTGTCTTTTGCAGAACTTTTCTCCTTTATGCTACAGGATAGGGCTAAAGGCCTGCTGGGTACTACTGTTACGTTTGACGATCTTATGGGCATACTGTGCAAAAGTGTCCTTGAAATTGAGCGAGCTATCAAACAAACTCAGTGTCCAGCTGACCCATTGCAGTTAAATAAGGCTCTTTCCATCATTTTGCATTTAATCTGCTTGTTAGAAAAAGTTCCTTGTACTCTAGAACAGGACCATTTCAAAAAGCAGACTATCTACAGGTTTCTTAAGTTGCATCCAAGAGGAAAGAACAACTTCAGCCCACTTCATCTCGCTGTTGACAAGAATACTACATGTGTAGGGCGGTACCCAGTTTGCAAATTTCCATCTCTGCAAGTTACTGCAATATTGATAGAATGTGGTGCTGATGTGAATGTCAGAGACTCTGATGACAATAGTCCCCTACATATCGCTGCTCTGAACAACCATCCAGACATAATGAATCTCCTTATTAAATCAGGTGCACACTTTGATGCCACAAACTTGCACAAACAAACTGCTAGTGACTTGCTGGACGAGAAGGAAATAGCTAAAAATTTGATCCAGCCTATAAATCATACAACATTGCAGTGTCTTGCTGCCCGTGTCATCGTGAATCATAGAATATATTATAAAGGGCATATCCCAGAAAAGCTGGAGACCTTTGTTTCACTTCATAGATGATGATTTGACTGAATTTTAGCACTGTTAAAGCACGAATTGGTAACAGTTGTTTCATAAATGAGCACTGTTGTGATAACACCAGCATTCATTTAGCTTGATGTCATTGTGCTCTCATTGGCTAATGCATTGTAATCATCAAACTTACAGAATTGGTTTCCCAGTATTTAATATAAATATACCATATAATATATTGTTTGTCAATTATTAAGAACTGTAATATCATATCCAAATTTCTAAAATTATTTGCCAAAGGCTTATGATTCTGGTTTTTTTTTTGCTGTTGGGTGTTTGGGACAGAGTTAACTTTTTCAGTGGTATCTTTATACTTTACTGGCTTGTGAATTTTATACAATTGAAGATCTTTTTTTTTTCCTTGCTTTTGCCTTCTCTTCTCCAAGCTTTTCTAATTCCTTTTTTTCCTTCCCCTAACCACTCCTACTATTATCTTTCCCTGTTACAGATTGTTACTACCATTTCCAGTTACCGTAAGTGCTTTATCTTCTCTATGCACCGGCTTAAACTTGACTGTTGTATGTTAGCATATTTTCTATGCAGCAGTTAGTCAACTTCAATTCAAAACACTGTCCTCTTAAGTTTGTTACAGTGTTCATTTTATGCAAATACTCTTGTAGCATGACAATATTTAAAGCTACAGGTTAGCTGAGCTGAAGCTTTTATTATTTTTCTTTCACATCCCAAGATTCTCTAATCCACAGAAGTTTTTGTGTGCTAAATTTGGGAAACAAATCTATTCTGACTCATTAACCCAGTTGAAATTTAGGTCTGTCATCTTAATATATCACACAGTAAAAGGAAGACTATAAAGTGACCCACCTTTTCATACTGCTCCAGCATTGTCCTGCTTGTGCTGATGGTGTGACTAGGTGTAAAGAATTTGCTTAAATTTTATCTCAGAGTTTATCACACAGCTTAACAAGTCATATTGAAATACTCAGTCACTGAACTGCAAATCAGTTCAGTTACAAAAAGAGCTAAAGCATGTCAGTGGCATGATGCTTGCCAAGCCAGATCTAGGCATCTAGGATAATTAAGGTATTTTAGTATGCAGTTTACTACCATAGTATCAAAGGTGAGAAACAGTGTTCTTTCTTTCTTCAAGCTTATATATACTTTAAAGATAACTTGCATGAATTACTTTGATCTTGATTATTTGTCACCTTAGTTAAACACAAAAGCTTACAGTGCTTCCTGTTCCTGTATTGAAAGTTAGCTTTGCCTTCTCTTTCTTTTTCCTCCCTATTTCTCTCTCCCGTTAATGCCACAGAAAGGGCTCTTAAGTGAAAAGTACTAAAAATGATTCAGGTAATTATCATTCAGCACTTTATTGTTATTCAGAATAAAATTTATGATGACATATTTGCCCTGCAAATGTCTTACTAAAATTGTTCTGAATAAAAAGTTCCTTATTGATTTGAGAAAAATTCAGTTTACCTGTGAATTTAATGAGCTGGATCACTTTCTTGGATTTGGGGACTGACATGATGTAATGCTATTTAAAACATCATTGCAACAATCACAGGTTTAGCTTTATCTTTACTCATTCAGTTGTAATAAAGAGTAGTAAATGGTAAAGAACTTAGGCTTTTTGGTTAAATAATTCAGGTTTAACTTAAAATACACTCTTATTTTACTAATTTGTAAATTAATTTCACCACTTAAATGGCTTAATAGGTACACACCAACCTTTTGATGAAGAGATTTTTAATTTGATGAACTATTTGAGCTGCCACACGTAAAAGTAATTTGATTTATATTCTATAATTCTAGAAATGTCAAATATTTAGTTCATTTGGCTCTAACCTTGTGCTATAGAATTATATATGCATGAGTTGCTTCTTTAAGGAAAAAAAATTTTGCCAATGTAAATGTACATTAATTGAACTCCATTTGGAGGTGGAAATGGCAATTAGAATTTTAAGTGATTTACTATTACCCCTTTTGGGTGTAGGGTGAGACTTACATGTTCTTAGAGCAAGGCACATCTAACACTTTACTGGAATCTTGCAGCTTTAGCATAAAATAATTTCTTTAAATAGTGTTTTTCCATCACTAATAACAGATAACTTCGAACTAACTAGCCCTCAGTCTTGATAACTGCAATGCCTTACTTCAGTCAGATATAGTTCTCTATTTGCTTCCTCTGAAAAGGCCTATAGTAACCTTAAAAAGTCAGTAGCTCAAAATTTTATTTTGGAAAGAATTGGTTAATAAATGTGACTTCAAATACTCTTTAAGAACTTCATCAGGAAGTAGTCTGAATAAAATCCTTAAATTTGTGTTTTTAAAACCACAAATGAACAAATTAAATATTTAGTGAACTAATTACATGATTACATGAATTTAAGTCAAATTAAAGTTTACACTATAGCATGATAATGTTGGCTGGAATTAAGTTTTTACTCTGCTTCAACAAAAATGCCCCTTCTGGATTCTAGGCATTCTGTAAAGAAATGTTCATTTTACTCAGATAATCTACTTTCTCAAGACAAATGTACTATAGATTTTAAGACAGTCATTTTCTTATCCTTTACTCAAAATAGGCATAAGTCTAAATCAACATAGGAAATTCAGAGCCCTTTATGACTTTGAAGTTAAATGGTTCTTCACTTAAAGTGACTACCTTGCTTTGTTATATTTTGAAGACCCCATTTACTGTGATTTGGAAAAACTGCTTGGGGTATATTTGCAAAGTAGTTCTTTAAAATCATATTACTCAGCAAACCTTGGCTGAATTGCTAAGTATAATCTTAGTTATTTTTCTGGAAATGGTAAGGGCTGGATGAGATAACACATCATTGTACACTGTAACAGCAGCACTACTGTTTGGATCTTTATTTTAGATAAGGAAACTAACATTAACTGGTCATCTTTTTCTTTTTATGCTCTTATGTACACTAAGTAAATAGTTTTTCAAAATCTTGTCAGTTCCCATGTGTATTTTTCAAAAGAAGTACTGTATTCAGATGCCAGCCAATAAACTGTCACACAGTGGATAATGGTATTCCACCACATTCATTGTAAGGTTTAATAAAAGTAAATTTGCACCGAGCTTAAGTGTACTCTTATTAACTCCTAATACTCAATGGATATTATTTAAAGCATATGATGGTAGGCTCCTTTTTCAAAAACCACCTCCTTGATCATTTTGTGAACTTAAGAGCTAGAGTATATTATTAATACTTCCATGTAGAAAACATAAGTTTATGTACCATTCTCATTTTTCTCTATTAAGGACCATGGAAACCAAAAATAATGGGAGAAATTGTGAAATGCATAGGATGAGGGTTGGTCTTAATTTGTTTTTCAGTGGTTTGTTATTAGTACCAGAAATAAATTTTATATATTCATCATTTTTAAATCATAAAATCTGAAGTCTGTCTTATGTCTGAGTACTTAATACAAGTTTTAATTGACTTGAAAAATGTTAGCCATAATTTCTCAATTACTCTGTATAAATTGAAGTAGTGTTAACAGATATTTCCCTTTTGAATCATTAATGTATTTTATCCATGACAAGTTTAAGCTTTGTCATCCTTTTCAAAGTGTCCTTTTAAAGTTTTATCCCTATGCTGTGGTTTCGTGATTATATCCACTACCACCACAAGTATTTAAAAAATCTTAGAAAATCTGTAAAGAGAACCAGGAGTGTAGCTCAGTAGCACAGTCCCTGTCTGGCAGGTGTGAGTTCAACCCAAAAGGAATAAACAGCAGAAGAAAGAATGAGTCTATGAGGAAAAGAATTTTAATAGTCTTTTTCTCTTGAGATAAATTTCTAACACCCAAAATTAAAGGAGGAAAGGTTTTTACAGCTCACAATTTATAGATGTTACAGCTTATAGTTAGCTGGCTGTAAGATAGGGTGGCATGGTAGAGGGGGTAGCAAAGGGGAAACATTTGATGGCTGTGAGAAGACAGCCAAGCAGCACAGTAATGAAAAAGCAGCTCTGCAAATAGCTTTCTTGTGTCCTTATGTTTTGTCCAGCCTACCTGCCCTTTGGCCTGGTAGTACTTACACTCAGGATGGGGCATCTTCAGTTGTAGTATTGCACCATGAATTAATTCCACTATCACATGTTGTAGTTCCAGCTGCTTGTGAAAAGCACCTATGACTACATGAGGTTTTGAGGGAAATAAGATCTGAACAAAAATTTAGTATACTCTCAAAGTATTCTTCCAATGTACTATATTCACTTCTGTACTATTAAATACAATGGTCTTTGTTGAGAAGTTCGGGGGCTTTAGGAGTTAAATAATTGGTTCACAGGTGCTGTACTACCTTACTGTATGTTTGTGTATTGGGAAATCACTTGTAAATTAGATTTTCTCATAAAATTACAACTTTATGTAATTGTGTAAGTTTAATTGATTTTCTTAATATGCTTGTTTGATTCCAAAAGTGCAACAGTAAAATCCCCTGGCTTTAGAGAAATTGAAAACCAAACTTAGAAAAATATATGATTAAGGTATACATTCCCACTAAACAAGAACTTGATGAGTAGTAGCTCCACTGGCACAGAGTACTTGTTAGCCACTGCATACTTTGATATAAGTTGAGAGGTAATTGGTTTAAGGCCGGCCTGAATTACATAGTGAGATGTATTATAATTACCAAAACTAAACATGGAAAGATGATTCAGAGTGATATATCTTTAACAAAGTGAGTTCTACTTGATATTTTTAGATATTTGAGCTAATTTATCTACTTCCATTTAGACTAAATACAATTTTCTTAACAGGTTTTCCCCTTATCTAACATTATAGATAAAAAATATTCATTGGTCTTAGAGTGATACTTTTGATCCTTTCATCTTTATAATTATCTTTATAGAGTATGAAGCTATAAAGGATACTTATGATGAGACATAGTTCTAAAACTTGGTCCCCTGGTTATTATTTATTTATTTATTTATTTGGAGACAGGGTCTTACCGTGTAGTTTAGGCTGGCCTGAACTGAGTATATAGTCCATGATTGTCCCACGCTTGCAATGTTTCTCCTGCCTCAGCCTCTGAAGTGTTAGGATTACAGGTACAAGCCACCACACCTGGTCTTTGATTAATTGTTGAAAGTAAATGTATTTCCAGTACATTTATCACAAGCGGTTATCATACTGCATCCTAGGTGGACAGCAGAGTGGCCTGGTGTTGTACAGGTCAGACCACTTGTCATGTGGAATGTCCCGGAAGCTGTTACATAGGTGTTCACTTATGGTGGGACGGCGTGAAAGACCTGGCAGTGTAGCCATGGGGGAAATCCAGGGACCAATTAACACCAGCTCTTTGTACACTGTTGCCATCGCTCCATAGATAATCCCTATGGACAGAAGCCAGCAATTCTTTTTCTGCAAGACATCTTGAGCTTTATTTGTTGCCTCTTGCCCCAGAGTCCTGGACAGCACCTTGTGGACCAGATCATTTTGCAGGGCATCCTTTCCTTGATGCTTCAGTGAAAGCAGTATCAGTTAAGTATGCACTCAGTGAATAATACTGAGTTTCTGCAACACCATGTCCTATCACAGGATTATTATATCATCTCACCATAAAACACCAGAGGAAAAAGAAAACCATCTATCTCATCTCCCAGTTGTACATAATGCTTAGTTTTGTACAGCTCCTCCCTACTTTATCAGTTCTTTCAAGACAAATACTTAAAGTAGTTAATAAAAGCTAAAATTTTATAGATTTTGAAAATGAAGAAGTAGGTCAGGAAGTCAGATACAGTGGCTGTAATGATGAGGCTGAGGCAGAAGGATAGCTGCAAGTTTGAGACCAGCCTGGCCCATGTGAGCCTAGATCATACCTCCTGAGCCCCCCTGATCTCATCTGAGCTACATGGTAAAACCCTGTCTCAAAAGCCAATCACCATTACCACAAAAGGAATTAGATGAAACATGAATTTAACTAGTAGGGCAACAACCTGTACTTACATACAAATCGATAAATTCTTTGCCAACAAGGCAGCAATTCTTTTCTATGCCTTTTCAGTGACTGATAGGTTATCCTCTGTTCACCTAGATGTAACATTTAAAGAAATTCTGAAGGTGTTAGTTACTCAGAATTATGAAACATTTAGAGATACCTCGGCAGACTAAATGCCTGTTTATGCAGGCACAGGGACCGACCTGGGTTCGATCTCTGTCCCACACTAGCCCTACCCCTGGGCCTGCCTGTAATCCCAGGGCTGGGGAGGCTAAAACAGACGGATCGCTGAGTCTGAGCTACATTGTGAAATTCTGTACCAAATAGATAAAAAAATTTAAAAAAAAAACTCATTTGTATTTAATCTTAAACCTTTTATCACTCAACACTTCTGGGTAAATTTGTTGAAAAATGTTTTACAGATAAATTTACAAATTAGACAGAATATTTTTATTTCTTTGAATAGTCTGAAACTTAAAAATGTTCAAGTAATTTTAGATTTACAGAAAATCTAACATGCAAGCATTATGTATTTGCCAAAACTAAGATATTAATATGAGTATACTGCTACTAGCCATATTACAGACTTTATTTAAATTTCACTGTTTTCCCACCAATGTCCTTTTCCTGTTTCTGGATTCAAGCTGAGGTTCTATATTTCATTTAGTCTCATGTATCCTTAACCTAATGGTTTTTCAATTTTTCATGTTTTGCAAGATCTTGACATTTTATGTTTTTTTTTAAATGAATTTAGTACAGGATCTAAGGGTCTTCAGGGTCTCACTACACAGAGGGGACTTGTAGTGATTCTCCTGTTTTCAGCCTCCCAGTTGCTGGAATTATAGGCATGTGCCACCACACCCAGTCTCAAGTGCCATCTCAGCGTGCCCCAGGGGCAGGACCAGCACAGCAAGCCCAGGATCAAACCCCAGCCACAGCACTCTCTCAAAGCCTTCGGCACTTTGGTCTGCTGAGCTATCTGACCGGCCCCTGACATTTTATTTATTTATTTACTTACTTAGAACTGGAGATTGAATCTGACATTTTAAATACTGATTAAAAATACTTTGTAGAACACCTTTCAGTTTAGGTGTATCTGGTATTTTCTCATGACTACACTGGGATTACATTGTGCTTGGGAGAAAGCTATCTAGAGGCAGTAGCATTTTCTTAACATTCTAGCACCATATGTATTGAGCCAACTTACCACTGGTTATTTTAATCTTGTTCGCTTGGTGAAGAAAGTATTTGCCCAGTTTCTCTACTATAAAGTTATACAGTGGAAACAAGCCACTAAATCTAAACAATGACTATGGAAAGAGGAATTAAGCTGCACTTTCCAGAGGGGGCATATATTTGGAATTGCAAAGGAGATTTGTCCCTTCTCATTTCTTCAGTCATTTTTTTGTATCAGCTCATGGATGTGCTTTGGTGTAACCCAATATAATAGTGATTTTATTGCTTAAATTGTTCCAGCTTTGTCCATCAGGAAACATTTTCTTCTTACTCTTTCCTGCTTTGTAGCACTGCAGGATGCTCTAGGCTCAATAACAAAACATTCACTTAGTGTGCGAGAGGCCCTGGCTCCAATACACTGCACCTCCAGAAAGTGCTTATGTTTTTTCTGCCCCAGACCTACATTCAAATCACTTCTCCAAGTGGCCCAGGACAATGATATTTAGTATCCAAAATTTGGGTGCTGGATATATGTATTATTTGGGAGACCTCACTATTTCTAGGCTTCATTGAACAGAACCAGGAAATAATGAGTGCATATTAATAATGTAAAAACTTTTACA
Organism: Ctenomys sociabilis; assembly: GCA_004027165.1. NCBI lineage: Eukaryota > Metazoa > Chordata > Mammalia > Rodentia > Ctenomyidae > Ctenomys > Ctenomys sociabilis. The sequence continues at coordinate 35,731 of PVKA01015861.1, forward strand.
GTAACTTCTGTACTGATCAGTATACAAACACCTAAAATAAACCTGAGTTTGTACAATTATTGCTAACCAGAGATCTAGCACCATAGCATTTATTCCAGCTTTTTCTCTGCTTCTTTGTAAATTCTCTCTGTCAGTGACATAGTGTACTAAATATATTTTTTCAGTCCTGATACACAACATAACTGCAAAACTGCTAACCTAGAATGCTCCTAAGGATTTACCTATTAATGTATGGTGTTTATGTACATTTCTTTTTGATCTTAATATTATGTAGTCAAAACATATTACAGAGCTACTTAAGGCAGCACCAACAAAATGTTTTTCCTCCAAAAAACATTTTTTTGCCCACATCAGATTATTTTATGTCCCTATAAAGTTAATTATCATACAGCAGGACTCAACATTTTTAACCACTATTTTTAAACAGGCATCAAAGCAACTGCCTGCCTGGCAAGTGCAGGAACCAAGGTTCAATTCTTGGTACCACCATGCTAGCCCCAGAGTCCCAGGCACACTGCTCCAGACACTGAAACCAGGCATGGTGGTGCACACCTATAATCCTGGGGTTGGGGAGGCTGAGATAGGAGGATCAGTACAAGTCTAAGCTGTGCAGTGAGACCCTATACCATATACATGGATGAATAAATAAATGTTTTAAAAAATAAAATACCACAATCCTGCCATTGAAAAATAAGCAGTATCTTTGAAGGTAAGCAAAGCTAATTTTCAGTTATATTCTGAAGGGAAGAGAATTTTTCTTCTAGGTTTAATAAAAATTTAAGTATATAATTAAAATTGCTTATATTATTGTATCATTTTAAAAAATAATTGTAAGCCTGGTGTGGTGACTCATGCCTATAATTCCAGCTTGCAGGTAGCTGAGGCAGAAGGTTCAACACGAGTTCAAGGGCAGGCTAGGCTACATACTGAGTTCAAGACCAACCTGAACTACCTAACGATACCCTGTCTCAAAACAATAAAAAAAACTGTAATTTGTAGTGTTAGGACTAGCTGTCACATTTTTTTTCATCAAAATTAGAAAAGTACATGTTCTCTTAATTGAATTTTCTTCATTTGACATGTGCTCAAAATTTACACTTTATATTTTGTAAATTGTATTTTTCTTAGAAAAAAAATCATAGGTGCTATGTTCTTTGAATGTGTATAACTCCTTTTTCTTTTTCTTTTATTCTGAACTTGTTAAAACTGGCCCATGCTGTGCATTCAGGAGTTGTACTCACCATGAATAAAAATCAGTTGTAGTCTACCAGGTTTGTAATAAGATCTATTCTTTGTAGTCAGAAATTTCAAAGAATTTTGTTATTATTATTAACATGGGGAATTGCTAAAGAATAAAGGTGAGCAGGGGATGAAATCTTTTGTTAATTTTTTAAGCCATCTAAAAGTATTTTAAAAAATTTTGAAACTAAAATCCTTCACTACTATCTGAAAAGGGGAAATTTGGTGTGAAAGTCTTTGCTTTCCCTTTTTATTCTGTAGCTTCTGTTTGAAGGTAACTTTAACATCACACATGAAAATGACTTGAGCACATTAATCAGATGAGAATTCTTTCAGCCCTGCTAAGTCAAAAGAAAATGAGACTCAAACCTATTGAGAGCAGCAATGGTATGTGAGGTTTATTTGGTTTTGTTTTTAATCTAATCTGACTTTTTTAACCATTATATTGTAACTTGTCTGTACTTAAGGTACTTTTTAATTAATTTGTACTTCTTCGCTCTGATTTTTCTGTGCTTTTACTTAGCTTATTTTCTTCTGTTCTCAAGGATATTTTCTCTATTTCCCCCGCATTTATTTATAATGTATATATTATACAATTGAGGGTGGGTACCAAGGATCAAACTCAGGACCTTGTGCTTGCCAGTCTTATGCCACTGAGCTATGTTACTGACCCAAATTCTGCATTTCTAGTGGCCACTTATGTCTTATTAACATGACTAGTGGATTGAATTGTGGTTCCCAAATATTTATGCCCACACAAAACGTCCAAATATGACTTTATTTAGGAGAGGTGTTTTTGTAGATACACTGTAACTAAAATGAAGATCTCAAGATAACATCAGAGTGGATTAGAGTGACCCTAAATCCAATGATGAGTGGAAGAAGAAAAGAAACAGAAAAGGAAAAGGCATAGAGACAAATGGAGAAGGCCACATAGTGATGTAGTTGCAGGTTAAGAAGTGACTTCTAAAGCTTCTAGTTCTGGAGGGACCAACCTAGCTGCACCTTAACCTTAGACATCAACTCTTTATAGCTATGAGGGAATAAATTACTGTTGTTTTAGGATACCAAGCCTGTGACAGTTGGTTAAGAGGTTCTTAGGAAGGGCCAGGGGGAGATAGCTCAGTAGAATAAGCGCTTGTGTGGCAAGCACATGGTCCTGTGTTCAATCCCTGGTACTGCAAATAAATAAATATAGAATATGTAATGGTTTTATTGTTATTTTCAATTAATGATTCAATAAAATAATACCTCATTGCATAATAAAATTTTAATTTTTAATTTTTTGTCTTTTTCAGATAAGGATTCACTATTTAGTTCAGGTTGACCTTGAATTCACCTTTTAGCCCAGGTAGGCCTCAAACTCACAGAGATCCTCCTGCTTCAATCTCCCAGGTGCTGGGATTATAGACATGCACCACCAAGCCTGGCCTATATTTTTTATTTCAAAACTTTTATTCAGTTTTTGGGATTATGAGACCAAGAAATGTGAAAGCTTTTATTTTAGAAAAACTCACCTGTAAATATTATTTAGCTTCTTTTTGTAAACATACTGTAACTAAAAGGAATTGCACAATTCCACAATCTCGCAGTGGATTAGGGTGGACTACAAATCTAATGATGATGAGTGGATGAAGAAAAGAAATCAAAAAGGAAAAGACACAGAGACAAAGGGAGAAGGCCATATGAAGAGGCAGTGATGTAGTTGCAGGTTGGTCCCCGGGCAAAGGATTGAAGGAGTTAATGTGATCTAGAAGAGTGTCCAGTGTACCCCTTGAAATCTTGGTCAAGTGTTTGACTGATTGTTCCATTCTCTTGGGGCAACCCACCATTGAACTAAGGCAGTGTTCTGTTCTCTTGGTACAACCCTCCATTGACCTAAGGTAAAGCATGAACTGTGGTAAGCAGCCTGAAAAGACAGATAAACAAAATTATATTAATGTATATATATATATATATATATACACACACACACACACACACACACACACACACACACACACACACACACATATATATCTTGGTGTTGTTTTGGGGTTTCCACTTGTGCTATGGCAAGCAGAAACACCATAACAACACCCAGGATTTGGAGGCAGATTTATTTACATTGATGAGCACTGATGGGGATTATTTCCAAAATATCAGGCCCTGATCTCTGGTGATCTAGGGCTTATATGGGATAACCAAGCAGGAACTACAGATGCAAAATAGCTCATTAATTGGGGACTGATTTATATAATATGCATCACAGTGACCAGCAATTTCTAAGAAACAAAAGCAACAGGAACTGTAACCAGAATTACTACCAAGGCAACTAACAAACTGAAGTATACTTGCTTGGGTGGGAGTGCATCCTTTCCTACATTTTCCCCCACTTAGTTTCCCTAGTAAATCTTTTTGGGGATGTTATGTGCCATCTTCTGAGACAAGTCCCAAATAGAAGCAATAACCTTAGGGCTGTCAGTGGTCCTAGGATGGACCGTAGCCAAGACTGAACATTTTTACTAGGGACTTGTGGTTTGTTTTCCTTATTGTAGGATTTCTCCCTAAATTGACTCTGAAAAAGGAGTGAAGGAGTTAATCTGATCTAGAAGAGTGTCCAATGTGTTTATTTTATTCTCTTGGGGCAACCCTCCATTGAGCTAAGGCAAAGCAAGAACTATGGTAAGCAGCCTAAAAAGATAGAAATCAAAGGGAACAAGTATAGAGCAATCCTATGAACATTGTCCTCAGGCTTCAGCCATGCATGGACTGGTCAGCATCTGGAGTGACTAGAGCAGGGCTTTGAGTGCATTGTCTCTTCAGAGTGAGCTGTCTAGTCCAGGTACATTCTCCAGCTTATCTATGGCTAGATTTCTGTTGTACCTGGGCTATATCTATGTGCAGGAGTGTCTACAAGTATAACTAGTAGCAGAACTGTATAATTCCTTTGTTTTGAACCACTCTGAATAGGGGCAGACAAGCACTAAAAGATATTTGTAACCCCTGTAAGGTTTTATTTCTGTGCAATCTGTATGTCTTTAAATGAAGAGTGTGCACTATAGTATATGAAGTCAAGGCATCAGCACTGTAGCTTGCACTTTGCAGAACAAATAGTGGGGGCAGGTCTGACTCTCACTAAGATGGATCTTCTGGGAGTACTGGGTAAAGTTTTTCACATTGGGTTGATATTGCAATCAATCAGATCACTTAGGGGGCTTAAGCCTCTGATCCGGATTGTTTTAAGCACAGTTTTGACCAAAATAGCTTTGTCCAAGGTGAACATAGCGTATCTAGCCTGTCGGACTCCATTCCTAGCAGAGTTGTTTCTGTCTATAAACCTGTCAGAAGGTTCATTTTGGCTTGAGAACAGTTCATTAGTCAGTGCCAGGCAGTCATGGTCTAGTACAGCACATGACAACTAGACGGTTAGGTCTCAGCCTAAAGTAAACTTACCAGCTTTTTGATTAGGACAGTAGCTGTTAGAGTCTGGTGGCAAAGGGAAGGCAGCTTTTTTATGTATTTTTAGTACAGTGTCTACAGGGTCTCATTACACAAACTGATATCTTTATTTATTTTATTTTATTTATTTATTTTTGGCAGAACCGGGAATTGAACTCAGGCCCTTGCACTTGCCAGGGAAGCACTTATTCCACTAAACCATCTCCCCAGTCCCAAGCACTGGGACTACCAGCACATACTACCATGCCCATCCTCAGTCGCCATTGGCACACCCCAGTAGCAGGGCCAGTACGGCATGTCAGGGATTGAACCCCTGTTGCTGTGCCTGACTAAGCAGATGCTTTAGTCCGCTGAGCTATCTGGCCAGTCCTGGAAGGTAGCTCTTAGTGACTGGATCCAAGTACTAGTATAGGTAGGCCCCTGGGTACTACCAGGGTCTGACAGTCTGAGGAAGCATCATTATTTTTGTGAATTCCAGAATCAGACAATATAGAAACAGTCAAAAGAAATTTGTAGACTTTGTAGCAGAGCTTTTATGGTTTTAGCAGGCAGCTTGGGTATCATTAATCAGCTGGGAAATGAGTACAACAACTTTTTGAACCTCTGGGACATTGAGGACATCAGTTGACTTTTGAGTTTAGAATGGGGTCTTTCCATTTAAAAGTGAAGAGGACCTGGCTGACAAGAGTCAAATGAAAGCAGAGAAGGAATGGTTTAGGTCAAGGCAGATGTACTACAAGGCTGTGGGTGGCAGAAGAATGAGGGGACATATGTGAAGGGCAGTTGTGGTGGCATTGGTAGCTCAGAGATCTTGAATTGACTTTACAGGCAGGAGAGGTCTATTTTAACAACTTGACATTTTATAGACAGTTTACAATTTGGAAGTCTTAGGGAAATGTGATACAGCTGGTAGGGACAGAAAAACAGGCTGTCCAGAGCAAAATCTGTTGTTAGAGCTTTCCTATAAATAGGAAGAGAGTTCCCAAACCCTTGTGACAATTGAATAACAGTTCAAAAAGGGACTGTTGGGCTGAGAACTACAAGGTGATGGCTGCATTCCTGATGGCATGGAGATCTTGCCCAAGGTGATTAACTTTCTAGCAGGCTGATGTGTGGCTAGATGCCTGTGTGTGTGCCCCAGGCCATCTGAAAACAATGGAAGCCACAGTGAAGCAGCATCATTGACGGCCAGGCCCAGAGGCATGTCTTCAACTTATACCTCTGGGAGGAAAGTTTTCAGAGCTTCAGGAATGCAGTTATCTATACTGGCTTGATGCAAAGGAGGCAGTTGCTTCTAGGAGATATTTTTCCTGAACCACTGTTCTGGGACTGGCTTATACAGGAACTCATGTTTGGTGAGTTGTCCTCCCTGACTGCCAGTTTATGTCTGACAGAAGGGGTATGAGGCAGAGAGTTGCCCTGATGATTGTAATTTTTTGACAGAGGGAGCTTTTGAAGGCAGAGAGTTCTATTCATTGTCTGCCAGGAAAGTCACTAGCTTGCCTCCAACTTTTATGACAGTGGGCTGTTAGGGGCCAAATTTGATAGAGCCCAGTCTGCTCTATCCGTCCATGCCCAACAGAGTGAGGAGAGGTTCAGGTTAAGGTAGGCCTGAATAGTCAGGTTTCTTTGTGTCTCACATATGGAGGGGGCATTTATTTGTATGTTCATAGTCCTTATAATTGATAGGCAGAAGGTATGGTCATCTATCAGACTGGATTTTCTTATGGGTATCAGATGATTTTCTTTTATCAGGTTTCTGGGGACAGTGGCTGGTGGGCTGTTGGTATCCTTGAGAAGTGTTTCACTGGGTTATTTCTAGGTGGGGTGTCCTTTGGAAGGGCCATGGCAATTCTTTCATCAGAGCTGACACTTCAGTTTTTCCTCAGTCAAAATGTGGAACTCAGAAAAGAATGTTGACAGTCATTTTGGGTGGGCATTAGATAAAATATAACCAGGAAAAATGTAACCACAAAGCAGAAGGTTCAAGGGGAGGGCGTTTATGGTCAAATACCGACAATGGCTAGGTGGCACCAGTTCAGTTGGCTGGAAGCAGATGAGTTGGAAGTGGGGAATAAAGCTATAGCTGTTGGCAGCAATTATGGTGCTGATGAGGGCACCAAGGTGGAAGTCTCAGCAAGAATGGGCCTCTTTTGCATTTGGGTGGTTTGGTTTCATTTTCAATTCTGTAACCTCACAAAGCCCTTTTTCCTACAGTCAGGGAGTGTGGGTTTTGAGTAATTAATTCTTGATTTCCTATGTATGTGTTGTGTACCCTTGAATGATGGCACAACAAAGGGTGGGTGCTCCTCAGAGAGAGACCACTCAGATTCCCATCTGGCAGCTCCTCTCACAGCGACTTAGGTGTGACCTTGTTAAGGAGGGTACAAGGCCACCCTTATGCCATCTATTGATCTCCACAGAACCACAGGTGAGGGCTCAATCAACCACTGCATCTGGTGCTTCTCAGTCTTGGTGCACAGACAAGCCACCTATTGCTTATGCCGTCATCTTCCCTTCATTCATCAGGTACTCAGAGGTTAAGCATTCCAACCGTTTTCCCTTGAGGGTGGTTCTGACTAAGGAGAGTTGCTCAGACTCCCCTGCTGCTCAAGCTGAGTGGACTGACAGACAGACCAACTGGGGTGCTCCCAGTGGTCTTACTGGAATCAGGCAGACAGTTAGACAGACTGATAGACTATCCTCCGTTTGGTGTCTGATGAGCTGCCTGAGTGGGGAGTTAGCAGTAATTCTTCAGACCTTTGAGGGGACTTAAAAAATCTAGAGGACACGTCTTACCCTCAGAGCCTGGGGAGGTCCTTGCTCCATCTGTGAGGCCCATGTCTGGTGATCAAAAAGGCTGCACAGTCAGTCCTCCTTGCCAGTGCACCGGATGCTACAGCAAGCAGAAACACCAAAATGACACTCAGTACTTGGAGACAGATTTATTTACATTGACAGGCACTGATTGCAATCATTCCCCAAGTATCAGGCCCTGATCTCTGGTGTCTAGGGCTTTATGGAATAAGCAAGCAGGAAGTACAGGCAGAATGGCTTGTCAGTTCAGGGCTGGCTCTTCTAATATGCATCCCAGTGACCAGCCATTTCTAAGAAACAAAAATAACAGGAACTGAAACCAAAACTTTTACCTGGGCAACTAACAAGCTATAGTATACTGACTGGAGAGGGGGAATCCTCTCCAAAGCTATGTAATATCCCCAACTGGAAATGCCCCAAATTTGGGTATATTCTTAAAATGATGCATAATATGGCAATGATTGTGGACACATTGTAACTATGCAGTATAACAAGGGAAAATATAACACACATATAAAAAAGCCAACCAAAAATAACTGAATATGAAGGCTGACATCTACCAAATAAAACAGCCCCATTTGATCAAATATGTGGAAAGTTTATGAAAATAAATGAAAAGATAATGAGGGCTGGGGAGATGGCTCCTAGAATAAGTGCTTGCCTGGCAAGCGCAAGGGCCTGAGTTCAATCCCTAGTTCCACAAAAATAATAATAATAACAATAATAATAATAATGAATAATGAACTGACCATAAGAACACCTTGATTTTGGACTTTTGGCTTTCATAGCTATAAGAGAATAAATACCTGGTGTGTCAATCCATCAAGTTCAGTGTACTCTGTTTTGGCAGCCATAAGATGCAAACACAGCAAGCATGCTGTTTTCACAGTGATGTGCACAGTACTTGCACCTTAGACTGTTTTAGCTCATTATATTACTTCATATTTTATTTAATTTTTTTTATGTATTTGTTACAGGGTCTCGTTGCGCAGCTTGGACTTAGTAGTGATCCTCCTGTTTTCAACCTCCCTGGCACTGGATTATAGATGTGCACCATCACCCCCAAACTCAGTAGCCAGCTTAGCATGCCTGGGGGTAGGGCTGGTGTGACATGTGGTGCCAGGGATCGAACCCAGGTCCCTGCACTTATCTAAGCAGGCTCTTAGTCTGCTAAGCTATCTTGCTGGCCCATGTTTTAAGTTGCTATAAATCTAAGATGTTTGTTTCACTAGATTTTAGCCTTCTTTCTATCCGACTGAATGGCTTATGTCATGATAATGCTGAAATGTTCTTATTTACCACTTTTGTTTTCATTATGTGTGGCCTATTATTTCCTGGTGGGAGAATTTCCTTCTCCCTAAACCACTTCCTTCAGTGTTTCAGAGGCCACTATGTGTGTATCAAAGAGTATGTGTCTCCTTCTGACAACTTTTCACCAGCATTTTGAAGATACTATTTTATTACCCTTTAGCCCCTAATATTGCCAAGTTCTAGCATTCTTTGTTCCATTGTAGGAAATAATTTTTTTTCTTGATTTATTTTATAATTTTCTATCTTTAATTTGTGCAGTTTTGTTGTGATGTGACTAGGTTTAGATTTATTTATTTGCTCAGCTTGATTATTTTGTTTTATTTTTGAGACATGGTCTCACTATATAGTTCAACCTGAATATGAACCTCAGACTGGGTTAAGCCTCCAACTTGTAGATCCTTCTGCCTCAGCCTCCCAAGTCTGGGATTTGAGGTATGTGCTACTATGCCTGGCTCACAGTTTGATTCTTGCTTCTTCAATCTATAGATTCATGCTTTTCTTTAATTCTAGAAAATTATTGGCTGTTACTATCTTTGTCTATTGTCTTCTTCATTTTAAAAATTATTTACTTATAAAACTTTTGTTAGACATTGATAAATTTCTTAGGCCCAATCTTTATCTTTTATCTCTTAGCTCTCTGTTCAAGGATGATTTTCTTGTATCATTTTCCATTCACAAATTCTATGTCCTTTCTAATCTACTGCCTACTCTATTTATTTTTTAAATTTTAATGCCTATCTTTATTTTTAAAAATTCATTTCCTTTTTTCAAGTTGCCTGTGCACTCTTTTAAGTTTCTACATGTCTCCTCATTAAAAACATCTCAGCTTTAATTGTGCTATCCTGTGGTTGTCCTACATCAAGCTCTTAGTGGCAATATGCATTTCATGATGGGTCCTGTCTTCATGTCAACTGTAATTTTATGTTTGCAGTGATAGTCAGCAGTGGTGCTTTCTTCAGGTGAAAAACACCTCTATTTTCAGGGTTTTGGGAGTATTCCTACAGAGAAACCAGGACTGCAGTGTTTCCAAAATCAGTTTTTATGTTAAATTTCCATCTTGGGGATTCTATCCGGATGGTGGAGTTAATCTGGGTTCTATACAAAGTGCAGGCTTACAGCTTACTTTTTCATAGGAATATTTTGCCCTTCAACTGAACCCAAGGTAATGTGTGAAGCTTCCCTGATGCTTCCTTGCAATAAAAAGCTACAGTTTTCTTGCCACCCCTAAAAAAAGAATCTTTGCATGGCTCCTGACATTATTGTACATGTAGTTCAGTTCTGAGCCCTTGTCTAGCTGGGATGTGGAGGTGCTTCCTGCAGATCCCGGGCACTCAGCCCTAGCCATTTCACATGCCTACCTCAGTGATGTGTGCACTTACACTGTGGTTTTGAATTCTCCATTTCATTTTTGAAATTTAAGGATTTTTATTTCATTCAGCTATATAATTTGTTGTAAAAACATTGTGTATACATATTCACAATTTCTGTATGCTTGAGATGGACAGGTAGTCTATACTAAGCTAGTTTACTGTTTTTCATTTCAACCCATACTGGGTTATTAGTACCACATTAATTAAAATACTTGCTGTTTCATAAAAATCTGATTTAAGGTCATTCTTACATTGATATTCTCCGTAGAATTCAGTTAGACTTTGTTAACAGACTAGAGAAGTATAGAATTACAATTATGCTGAGAATCATACATGACCTTGAATATATCTACAGAATTCACTACTAAATGTGGACACTGCTTTTCCTCTTCCACAACTGAAAACACAGTTGCTTGGAGAAACTTATAATGAGATCAAGATCTGGATCTGAGAACCCTTTGAGCACTGAGGCTGTCTTCATTTGTAGTCACAAACTGTAGACACAGCACAAGTAAACCTCCTGCAAGGCTCAGGGTAAAAGGGTGAGAGGCTGCATAATAATTTCTTCTCAATTTTTAGAAAAGTTCACTAATGAGTTATATATGAATCTAATACACTCTTCTTTACTATGTAGAGCATTTAATGTGTGGTAGTCTTCTATATTTACACTGTAGCCTAGACTCTCTGTAGCAGGCAATAGAAACAAATTCCAGCTGAAACAAAAAACTTCTTGAAAGAACAGAGGTGTGTACCTGTAATTCTAGGACTCTAGAAGCAAAGGCAAGAGAATCATGAAATTTAAGGACACTCTGGCCAGTTTAGTGAGATCCTGCCTCAAAATAAAAATCTAAAGGGCTCTTTAAAAAGCTAGCTTAATGAGCTGGGGAGGTTGGGTGGGGGCATAAATGCCTGCCTGGCAAACACAAGGTCCTAAGTGTGATCTTGGGTATTGCATGAACCCCAGGTGTGCCACGCCAGCCCTGGAACCGGGCGTGGTGGCACATGCCTGTAATCCCAGAACCAGGATGGCTGAGACAGGAGGATAACTATGAGACCCTGTATCAAAATTAAAAAATAGAAAAAGCTAGCTCAGTGGTATCAGGTGTGGGTGCACGTCTTTAATCCCAGCACTCAGGAGGTTGATCCAAGATGATCACCATGAGTTCAAGGCCAGCCCGGCTTACACAGAAAGAACCTGTCTCAAAAAAACAAAACAATAGTATTAGTACTGAGGGACTTATGGGCTTTAGGGGAATTTTACTTGGTTTGATTGTTGTAGTAAATTAAGGATGAAAAATTAAACATTTTGGCCTTTTTTTTTTTCTTGGTACTGGGAATCAAACTCAGGACCTTGCACTTAACAGGCAAGTGCTTGTACCCTGAGCTATATCCCAGCCCTTGCCCTTTTCTGTTTAAAGTATTCTCCCTTGCAGGATTTTAGTAGTTTCTTCTTGAACAATACTGTGTGGTAGATTAACTAATGCTCAACTTGTAGTATCCAGATAGACCAAGTCAGCATGGTGCTGGGTGTGGATGTTTCAACTGGAGATTGCTGCAAACAGCATAAAAGCAGAAGTGGAGAAGATGGTGTGGTTCATTCTCCTGAAGAAGCTTGTCACACTGGTTTTGAACACAGCTGTTATCATGAGGGAGCTTGGGTCCTCATTGTCATTGAGGATGGCTACAGTGGTCTTTGGGGGAGTTTGTTCCTTACCTTGATCCTCGCTGGGCTCTAGGCCTCCAGATGGAATTGTGGGAGCCATTGTCATGGGTCTAGTTCTTCAACTGGACTTGTGCAGTTGTGGGATCCTTGAGAATTCTTTGGGTCTATAATGTGTGGACAGATCTCTTGCACTCTGCTGCATTTTGGGGCATAAATATTATAAAATAACCCTATAAATTATTGTCCTGTATTAAATCTATTCCCTTCAAACTTTGAGTACAACAGTATGTATTATAGCAGGAGGTGTCTTTGCTTTCTGATCATAGTAATGTAAAACCTGTACCTGTTAATACAATTTTCTATTTTGTATTTTTTTCTAGCAATTGTTTCATCAATGTGCTGTATTTTCCATGTTTATTCCCTTTGTTTTTTTTTTTTTGTTGTTGTTGTTTTGTTTTGTTTTAATGTATTTGGTAGATGGCCTATAGGGTCTCATTGCACAGCTCAAACTCATAGTGATTCTCTTGTTTTTAGCCTTCCAAGCACTGAGATTGCAGACGTGCTCCATTATGCCCAGTCTGAGTTGCCATCTCAGCACACCCTGGGGGCGGGGCTGGCACTGCACACCAGGGATCTAACCCCATCCCTGAGTCTGCCTAAGTGATGCTTTAGTCCACTGAGCTATCTGGCTAGCCTTGTTTGTTTTTTATTTTTTAAAGAGAATACAAAATAATGTTAAAACAAAATTATAAGCAATACAGAATTTCACTTAAGAAAGTAATACGAATTTCAGTTATTCATATTACCAGATATATGCATGCAAAATTTGAAGAAAGAAAAAGGGAAAGAAATGTATAAGAGATTAAGAAGAGAAAAAGTACAAACAATTGAAAAAAGAAAAAGAAAACCAGATTAAGCGTCATCTGTTCCTTTCATTGACCAGCAGAAATGCACACTGCAGTTGTCCAAACCATCCTGCTTGCATACATAGATATATCTCTTCCCCGGCTGCCTCTACTGTCCTCCTCAATGCAGTTACTCTTTCTTTTGAATAAGTTCACTCCCTTTTCCCTGTATTAGTTGTATCGTTCAGATTCCATTTTCTCTTTTAGGTTCTCACACTAAGGAGACAATACAATGTTTGCACATGCAGGTTTGATATATTTCACTTAAGAATGTGTTCTCTAGTTGCATCCATTCACCAACTCAAGACTCAAATTTATCCTGTTTTATAGCTGAATGATACCAGGGATCAAACTCAGGACCTTGTGCTTGCCAGGCAAGTGCTTATGTCACTGAGCTATCTCTCCAGCTCTGTTTGCTTGTTACTCAATACACAATTCAGGCTAACCTTGAATTCATTATGTAGATCACTTGAACTCAACCCCTTGGGGCTGGCCTCTCATACATGCTAATCCTCCTGCCTCAGCCTCCCATGTGCAAGGATTACAGACATGTGCCACTCTACCCTACCACCAGATTTTTAAGACAAAGGGATAAAAATAAAAGCTCAGTGGTATTGTACTTACCTAAATTGTGAAGTCATAGTTTTAATCCC